>VMDO01027682.1:0-24927 GCA_007922755.1 Pedetes capensis | reverse complement strand
AGACCATCAACTTCTCATATGCAAGTTCAAACTGAAGCTGAAGAAAATTAGAACAAGTATACGAGAGCCACGGTATGACCTTGAGTATATCCCACCTGAGTTCAGAGACCACCTCAAAAATAGCTTTAATGCATTAGACACAAATGACAGGAGACCAGAAGAGTTGTGGCATGACATAAAAGATATCATTCAAGAAGGAAGCAAAAAGTTCTTAAAAAGACAAGGAAAAGAGAAAATACCAAATTACATGTCAAAAGAGACACTGGACTTTGCCCTTGAACGTTGAGCAGCTAAAGCAAAAGGAAGACATGATGAAGTTAAGGAACTAAACAGAAGATTTCAGAAGGCAGCTCGAGAAGACAAAAACAAATATTATAATGACATGTGCAAGGAGCTGGAGGCAGAAAACCAAAAGGGAAGAACACGCTCTGTGTTTCTCAAGCTTAAGGAAGTGAAGAAAAACCTCTATAATACTGTAGGAAAAAAAAAATTAAGAGGAAAATAAAAGCTAGAGGAATCTACATAAGAATGGGGCTATGCTGCTATAAAATGACATCATTTTATTATCCAAATCCACATACCTAGCACAAATACAGAGTTTGATTTAAATAAGAATAATAAATTCAATAATTGGATAAATGGGCCAGCACATGAAATTTATTATTGTCATTATTAATGGCAGATGAGGAAACTATTTATACATTTATTTATTTATTTATTAATTTATTTATTCATTCATTCATTCACTTATAGACAAGTTCTCATTATGCAGCTCAGGCTGACTTTAAACTCATGATCTTCCTGCCTCAGCCTCCAGAATGCTAGGATTACAAGCCTGTCCTACCACACCTGGTTTAGGAAAAAATTTTAGAACAAAATTTTCAGCAATAACTAAAGAGAGCTTAAACTTTATAGATTATGAATATAGGAACTGGGAACCACTCAAGAAAGGAAACAGGAAGTATGTATTTTCATTATTTGTAGGATGCACCATCACCCAGCAATCCCATTCCTGAGAGTTAAAAAACCAAAGAAATTCTAAGCAGGTTTGCAACTCAGATCATTAGAGACGTTTGTGGTAGCGAGGAGCTAACATTGAACTGGATGAGTAGGTGAAATGTAGCAGCACACAGGGCAGAGTGCGAGTTTTCTGAGGTGAGCTCTCCAGAATCAGAGCTTGTAAAGCTGACTGTCTGGCAATGGTGCATTGCTGGAGTGCTCCCGGGAGAAACTCCTGGAAAGTGAGAGCATGATGGGGCAGGAGAGAAGATGAGCCTATGGATGTTTCAGGACCCATCACGTCTCAGCCTCATCCCACAGGGACCGGGGAGTGTACGTGGCTCCTCTATTGTCTTAAGCAGAGGTGAGGGACGGGGCTGCTGTACTTCCACACGCGCCTACCAGCAGCTGACCATAGTAGCAGGGTCATCCTTACATCTTCCATCCTTACAGAAATATGGCTCCCATCAGTCCAGGACATTGATGCACACAAGCCAACATTCTGAAGTAGCCATGTGATGGGTGCATTGGCCCAAGTAAAGGTACCTGCATGGGAACCAAATGCATCTGTTACCCACTAGTTAGAGGAAATAGTTTGATATTCCTGGATAACATGGATGGATCTCAAACATGTTGCACTGAGTTAAAGAAGTGAGAAACGCAATTTTTTGTATGTACAATGTTATTTATATAAAAGTGTATATAAACAATATAATAAATGCTTAAATATAAATATTATACACAGAACAATATTCTAAATAGTTTACAACTCTCTTAGAGAAACCACAGACTAACTGGAACAGAACACAGACAAACATTTGCCATCAGAAACCCAATGGCTAGAGGTAGGTAGAGTAGATCAATGATAGTAATGTGACAAAATGCCAAGGTAGAAAACTTGGATTTACACCTGAGTTTCAAACAGGGAAAAAGGAGTGGAAGGGCATTCTTATTTTGGCTTTCCATTTGCTGGATGGATTTCTCTGCTCTTACATTCCTATTAATGAATTAAAAAGAGCCTTTAACATGACTCCTGTCCCTGTATCTCCTTACCAGCCACATCCTTTTCCAAGAAATGGAGAGGCACTCAGAAAAGTGAAGAATGTCTGTGTTATAGCCCAACAGGACTATCAGTTTAGATTTTCAAATTTTCGAGTTGGTATCAAATGGTAAGTTGTTTGATAATGAGTTGTCTTCAATATTCAATGTGGATTAAGCCTTATCACGATTAAGGGAAAAAGTAGCTGATGAAAATTACCTAATCTACTCTATTGGCTAAATGTGACTGAATGTGAAATGGATAGTACCTGAACCATGTATGAGAACAGAAACTTAACCCACAACCTTCAGGCACCTCCCAACAAAACCAACACCATTATTTATAATAAACAACTCCAGAAACCAGCTTGCTAGGATTCAGACTTGCAGGAAGCCCGAATGCTCTACCTAGTTATAATCTAAGAAGCTAAATAGTAACTTCTGTTACAATTGGCCTATGCTGGCCAGAATGTGATTGTAAGTGACAGATTCTTTAATTTTGTCTTTGCTTCCAACATAGATCCAACCAAAAAATGCAAATAAACTTAACCAACCACAAGGGATGCCTCAGTTCTAGTCAGCCACCTCCCGCTCACCCATGACCACAGCCTCCAATCAGGACACACCTGGAGACTTCCTTTCCCCTTTAGAAAGTCTTCCATTCTTCTGCCTGACTCTGGCCTCCACCAAAACACAAATGATGTTGGCCAACTGTCTTTGATCAATGTCTCTCTTTCCTCTTATTCTACTTTATCCTCCTTTTTCTCTACTTAGCTCTGCTTTTCTTCTTTAATCAGCTCTAATAGTGAACTTCATTAACAGATGAGGGAAGACTTTTCGACCAATAAAGAGAAGCATCCATTTGTACTCAATTACATATTTTCCTACTATGGTTTAGAAACTTCTAGCATAAAAGAGCTTCTGTCCCTGTGTCCTATAAAAACTTCAAACTTTTATGAAACAGTTTATAGACTATAACATTTTATCTTGTTGGAACATCTAACCTGGAGTGCAAATGTTAACTTCTTCCAACAGTTATTATGCGTTTAATAATAATACCCAATTCTGGTTATATTGGAAGACTTTTATGTACCACTGGCACAAATTAGTGTAATTTTAAAATCATTAAAGAGAATGTAGTGAAGATGGTACAACTTTCCACAATTATTAATTCTATTATGCTTTTCCAGAAAATATCATAAAAGAAATAATTTAAAAGGAGTAAAAATGTTTGGGGCATCCATGTTAATTAATTTGGTATTTTTAGTAATACAAATGTAAAAAGTGAGCCAAAGTAAGAAAAGTGGACTGTTTTAACTATTCCAATAGATTTGACATTTAATATAGTTCATAACAGAGTAAAATGGTAAGTTGTAAAGAATAATTGAATAGAACATCATTAAAGTAAAAAAGAAATGAGTAGCAAAATGACTCACCCATTGTCTTCATGGAACATCTTTATAGAACAACATTAGGTTATTAACATCAACAAATGTGTGCATTAACTGTAACTACAACTATGAAAACATCACATACATGTGGATGGAAACCTTTCATTTTAAGTAGAATGATTCTTAAAAAAAACTTTTATAAATGGACTTTCTACATGTCAAAGTCTTGTATTTAAAAGGTTAATATAAATAACAAGAAAAAATTTGGCTTTGGATAAATTATAAGTGTTAAACTAGCTACTGCATTTTGCTCAACTCAAAGCCATTTTTTTACGGCTTATTACTGGATGTGTTAACTAAAAGCAGATGCATTTGACTGCCATTTGATCCATGTACGTATTGGCACATTCTTCAACACTGTATTTTTTTGTTTAAAATTCTTTGGAATAAGGACTTTGTTGGCAGTGATGGATTTCACATCATTTTTTCATTAAACCAAACCTTACCTGATGTTGACTTTGCCAAATTGTATTCCTTCCTTCACTGGTGAGAAGCCTCCTATGAAATGAAAGTTTCCAGGGCACTTACTGCTCTCCTGAAATGTTGCATTCTGATTTATCTGCAGGTCTTCTTTTCACGCTCATTGTTGATGGAATTAATGACTAATGTAGTCATGCTTGAATGTGTTCCTGCAGCCTGTAATATTGGTAATTAGAGCCTAAACTTGACACAGTATAATAAAACTATGCATACTCTTTTCCACACAAAATGATACACAAAATGTTGGAATTAGAAAGTGCAAGCCACTTATTCATTCCATAAAGTAGACACCAAACTATTAGTAAGAAAGCATTACCCTCTTTAAGTTCATAAGAATCAAAAGTAATTTTGAAGGCAGCTTAATGCCTTGTCTCAGTAATTTTCTGACAGTTCATTAGTATTTCATTTTTCCTAGCATCAGAAAGGATCCTTATGTTTAGAAGTAAAGTTCTAGTGATCTATAGCAACAAATAGAACCAAGTTCAGGCAACTTTTGTCAGCTTTATCACAGCTGGTTTAATCAAAAATGACAAGGACACCTCTAACCCAACTCAAGAAGGAATTTATTAAATCACTCATTCATTAAATAAGATAGAAAAAAATTTCTTCTCTTGTGATTTTTGAATCATGGCTACTCTATGCAGTATCTTTTATCTTCTCATTTTTAGGTATTGGGGCTGAGATGTTCACTCCTGAATGCATGGGGTCTTCTTCTTAATCTGTATCTACCCATTAGAGAAATATATAGATTATTCATCACGTACATATATATTAGAGAGATGGTATAAACATCTCTAAAACTGTAAGAAGATACTCCAGACCCATCTGATTCCCCTACCTGCATAAATGAAGATACACTTAGTGTGATCCATTCTTGAGTTTCAGCATCTATTTGTACATACTTTTTTGTACATACTTTCATTTGCTATGGTCATATCATTTTGTTCTCTTCAAACTGCATTTAGATTCTTTTCTTTACAGTTATAACTAAATAATATTTTTTGGCTCCCAATGAGAAGTTCTGCTGTCTTTCATCTTTGTCAACCCTCATAAGAGTCTGTTAGGATCAAAGCTACTTTACTAGTCACAAAATGATTGGGAAAACATGAAAACTAAGAGAAGTCTTGTTTGTTTCAACTTTACTAGAAGATTAGGTACAAAACACAGAACAACTTATAAGGAAGGCAGATGGGGAAGAGAGAAGTTTGTCTGTTTCCTATCAGATCATGAATAGGGAGCAGATTTAGAGTGTATCTTCCTAGCACAAGAGTATGAGGAGTGAGTCTGAAAATACTAATGGATTTTTGAATCTCTCTTGAAGGTGGGAAGCTTGCAAATGTCATCTGGAATGTAGGAACAAAAACTCTGCCCTGCAACGTGTTTGGGGAAGTTGATGTTTGCTATGCTAGTTACTTTTATTTTGTTGTGAATGCCTGAGAAAATAAATTAAGGCAAGGAATTACTTGCTCTGGCTCAGGGTTTCAGAAGTTTCCATTCATCATGGTGGGAAGGGTGTGGTGAGCAGCTCACATCAAGGTGACCTGGAGACAGACAGAGAGAACCCTGCTCTATCTGGCTTTGTCCTTTTCTCTCTTTTATTCCATCTAGACTAAAGCCTATGGGATGGTGCTGCCAACATTCAGGACTAGTTTCCCCAGCTTTAGCAAATCCTCTTTGGAAGTGCCCTCACCCACACACCCAGAAGTATATTTACTAATCTCCTAGGTGCCTCAAAATCCAATCAAGCTGCCAATCAAGATTAACCATCACACCTGCTGCGCCTTCATATGCAAGGGGCTGGAGTGAAGTACAACATGGGTTCAAGCCTCCCTTGAGCACCAGAGATGTTGGACCTCAGGCAACCAGCTGAGGCCAATGAGGCCTCTTAGTCCCTCATCCATTTATAGGTGTCGCTGTGTCCCAGCCACCTGGTAATGACAACAGCAGCTGTCCCAACACTGAAGGATTTTAACAAAGAAATATGTCATTTGCACTTCTGCTCTGAAGCCCATTTTCTGGCAATCACCTTCCTGTAGAAGCAGCATCAAGAAGAGCAAAAGCGGAAACCATTGAAAAGGGGAAGAAATCAGTGGGGAGTAGACTGTGAATTGGACAGTGATTGAGATAATGACACTCTAATTTGGATAAAATTACCGAACCAGACACTGTGTACCAGATTCAACAAAATTAAGTTTTCCGCCATTAGTAAAGTGGATGCTCTAGAGTAAGCATGATTTTGGTTGCAAAATTTTTTCTTCAATTCCTGGATTTGTGGGATGGGTTTGGAGTAAACCTTCATTTTCCTTAAATAGATTAATATTCACATAAACTTGATGAAAGGGGTAGACAAATTATTGTCACTAAGAAATGAGAAATTGGAGCCTCAAATGGTCTGGAATTTGGGTTATACACCACAATCTCTTTATTCCAAGATCAGAGTTAATCCTGTTTCTCTTCTGATTTTCCCAAATCTTCACTAAGTACACTATGACTTATCACTTGTTGTTAGGTGCTGTCGAGTCATGTCCAATTCATAGCAACCCTTATAGGGTTTTCAATGGCTGATTGTTTTGGGATTGCCACAGGAATGGACTTGCCTGTCCTTCCCCCATGTTTGTGGTGCCGAGAATTGAACTTGGGACTTCAGACACTGCAGAATGGTGCTTTACCAACTGAACCAAATCCAAGTACTTGACTTATTACTAGACAGTGCACAATTGTGTTTATCTAATACTCAGAAAACTTCTCAAAATGGACTACTATCTTGTTGCATTTGGAATGATCTTTCCAAACCAAATTACAGAGTGGCAGCAGAACACACAGGATAGCACCAACCTTGAAAGTCCCATTGTTACCCTCAGGAGAAAACAAGAGAGAATGACCATCACCAGGAGGGAATGGGACTGGTGCTTGGGTGCTCCAAGTATCCACCATTGCTACCACCACCACCACACTTTGAGGTCATGGACATTCTATAAGGTTTGGATATGGCCCACATCTGCTCAAGGGTATACACAGAGAAAAGCAAATAAGGATACTATGTGCTAAGTTTTATTCTATTTATGATATATTGATATGGGAAAGGAATATAGCTAAAATATTACCAATCTTTCTTTTAAAGAAAATATTTCCTATACAAGGTCTTTGAGCTTTATTGCCTCTGAGATTTGTCAGAAGTTTGGCTAGGAGCTTTGTACTTTGGATGTTTTATTTTCCATCTTAGATGATGATACTGTGGCTGCTTCCCCATCAGGCATGAGAACTAAATTTTCAGTCCGCAGATGAGATCACATTCTGGACATCGAAACCAAAAATGAACTTCAACTGATATATTAGGACTCCAAATATTTAGTAATAGCAGATATTGGTGAAACACAAAGTGAAATATGTAATCCCACTACCATACTTGCCTTATGTTTCTCTTCCCAAGGGACACAAAGGATATAATTTTACCTATTCTTTTAAACCTAATGATTATCTAAGTTAATGTTAACCAGGCTTTAATGGCTGAGGTACATGTAACAATAATTTACAGCATAATTTAGGCACATTTTTACTATGTACCTGCAAGAATTCTAAGTGCTCATGCACCCTATCTTAGCACTCATGAGTGTTCTAAGGGAATAGTTCTTTGAAAAATTGCAAATGTGCAAAAATAGACAATAGTATATAATGAACCCCTATGAACTCATAATTAAGTCTCATCATTACAATTTTGACATATTATTTTCATCATTATTGCTAAAAAAAGGAGTTAAGGTAGACTATGCATTGTGACACATCACTCTTAAGTCAATCTGCAAAGATGAAAACATTGTATTTCCATTATCACAATCAACAAAACTAAAATTATTTTCGCTAAAGTCTAAAATCCAGTCTATTTTCAAATTTTACACCAACATATCTTTATTATAAATAAGGAGGAATCTAGGCCCACTCAGATGATTTTGGTATTAAGTGTTTTTTAAACAGAAAGAATATCTACCCATGTACTTACCTACAAGTTTTAATAATGTTGACTTGAAAAGAACAGCCCAAATCCATTGCCCTCATGGTGATATTGAACATTTTCCTCTATCCTTGGAATTTCCTAAACCTTCTGGATTTGCTCCAAAACCTTTCAGGATACACTTTAAAGATTATTAGGAAAGGATATTATCTTAATTTCCTAAAATTTGACTTTTGAGAGAAAGGTTGATTAAATAGTCTATGATGACTTCTAATTAAACGAAAACTAGACCACAGTGGCCTCCTCTATGTTCTAAAGAGGGGCACGTGATTTTCCCCATCATAATAAAGCTTTCAATTTAAATGCAAGAATCACATGTTTTCTTCAAAACAAACAAAAATAGCAAAAACATCTGGGCCTGATGGCTCATGCTTGAAATCCTAGCAACTCGGGAGGTGTAGGGAAGAGGATCACAGGTTGGAGGTCCGAGGCAGCCTGTGTAACTTAGAGAGACCTTGTCTCAAGATAAGAAATAAAAAATGGGCTGGGGTGCAGCTCAGTGGTAAAGCACTTGCAAAGCATGAGTGAGGTCCTGGGTTCAAACCCCAAGTGTTGCAAAAAACAAAACAAAACAAAACATTAAGTAAATGTCGTTTTACACAAGAGCAATAGCTGTGTTATATTAATTTAGAAAATGAATTCCTTTAGGTCTTTGTTTCTTACGTCCTAAAAGTTCACATAATTTCTTGGGAAATAATAGTTCTTAACACTATTTTGAATTAAGGTATTGCTGAAATGTAAAAGGGAATGTAAAAAGATATGATTAAAATGCTGAATGGAGAAGACAAAATGATGGCTAACTGATCCTAAAATACAACAGAAATTTAAAAATTCACTCTGACAATGCATAAATAAATATTTCTTGGTATATGTGATTATCCATGGAGCATTGAAAATAAAACTTTGTGTCTATTATATGCATAGTTCTGTACATAAGATGTTGTTACTTTACAAACAAACAGAAATTTAAATTGAGAAATGCCATGAACAACTTAATTCCTTCTTTTCCTTAAGAAAATAATAGAAACTCTAATCTCATGGTTACAGAAACAAGTTTTTGCTTTAACTTCCAGCTGATGCTAAACCAGAATCCTGACACATATTTCTAAATGTTTGAATGATTTTCTCTATTTACATATATTATAGCATTAGAAATTATAATGAAAAAATATTTAAGATTTCTAATCATTGCAAAGAAGCTGTTTAACACATTGATTTCCTATCTTCAGTGGCATTGCTAATGTTTTATATTTTTAATACCCATAGGAAAGCTTCCTGCCATGACATTTAAAAGAAAAAATAACCTGCAGTATGGGTTTAACTGTTAGATTCTCACATTTGTACCAACTGGCAGCAAAATCTGCATTAGGCTCTCCATCCATGTCATTCTTTTGCTCAAACTTTCATTCATTAAAGAGCTTCAAATACATTGAGGTCAAAACACAAACCCTTTCTAAGGCTTTCTGTTTTCTTTTAGAAACTACTTCTGGTCATTTCTCACAGCTCCTTTTCAAATATTGTCTACTCTATGAACTAATCTTGTATATGTCCTGAGTTATCTTTGTAATTTTATACCCTTCTGCCCCTGGGTTGTTTTGTCCATAGCCTGGTTTTTCAAATGTCTGATTTTCAACATGTTGCTGTGATTGTTGTTTTTAGGCCAATCCTTTCTCAAGTTGCCTAAACTACTGATGCCTTGGTCTGTACTTCTCCATTATGTCTATCCCAGGTAATCAGACAGAATGGTGGCTAATTCCATTCTCCAGAACCTGGCATGTTAACTGATATGGCAAATGCTGTGATTATATAAAGAGGCTTGAGAGAAATAAATTATTCTGGGTTTTCCAGGTGCGCTCTGAAATGCAATCACATGTGTCTTTGAAAGAAAGAGGAAGAAGTAGGTTTACTACCACACACAGGAGCAGGCAGTGTGAACACTGTGAAGACAGAACTGGGAGAGACAGAGAGAGAGAGAGAGAGAGAGAGAGAGAGGGAGAGGGAGAGAGAGAGAGAGAGTGCAAAGAGGAGTAAAGAGGAGGTAGAAGGAGGGAGAGAGAGAGAGGTGTGATCACAAAAGAAGGAATACCAACAGCACCAAAGACTAGAGGGCAAGAAGAACAGGAAGTCATCCCAAGGGCTTCAGCAGGAGCGTGGCTCTGCCAAGTGACTGATTTCAGACCTTTAGCCACCAAAAGTATAAATTTTGTTGCTTTGTGGCTCTAAGTTTGTGATAATTTGCTAAAATGATCAACACTAATACAAATAGAAAACCTGTTAATGCTTATTTTTATGATAGATATTGAACTTTTAATTTAAAAATTCCCACAAAGTAAAATGTAAACCCAAGTCTCTTCAATGATAGAACTCTATTAAATAATCAAGACTGACTTAATAACAATTTTAAACAAAAATTTTCAGAAAGGAGAAAAAATTTAAGTTAATATATAAAAACGTTGTTGTTGTATGCCATTGAGTCAAGTCGGACTCATAGTGAGCCTATACACAACAGAACAAAACACCATCCAACACTGTACCATGCATTTGATCTTTTTATATTTGAGCCCAATGTTGCAGCTATTATGTTTCTTCTCATTTTCAGTCATGCTACATCAGCAAAAGGAAGTCCCAGAGGCTTTACTCCATTTCCATTAGTAAGATTGATTTTACTTTGAGGACACAACTCTTCCCCAGTCTTTTCTTGAATGCCTTCCAGCCTGGGGGGCTCATTTTCTGGCAATATATTTGACAGTGCTTCTCTGCTACTCACAGAATTTTCAATGGCTAATTGTTTTGAGAGTGGGCTGCCAAGTCTTTTTCCCTAGTCAGTGACAAAGGAAATCATTTTATACAAATGCTGTTTATCTAATAAGGTGAAATGTGTCCAGGGACCACAGACTTTTCTAAAGAATTTAAGTATACACATATACATGTATATCTCATGAGGTATGACCAAAAGTTATAGTGAATGTTTAAAGTAAAAAATATATATATACTAAAAGATATATGGCCATTCATTACCCTCAAAACACCCCCCCCCCCAATTGGGACACTCTTACTGCCTCATTCTTGCTACTTTCTGAAGCAGTTCTGGAAGTTCTTTTGTGAATGTCTTTAATTGGGCTATCATGGCTGCCTCTATGACTTGGATCAATGCAAATGTTTACATTTCATGGTCATTTTGAATTTGGAGAAGAGCCAGAAGTGGCAGGTGCCAGATCCAATGAAAAACATGGATGAGGACACATAGTCATGTTTTTCTTTGACCAGATTTTATTTGCAGAGGTCCAGGCCCCATCAGAAGCAATGTGTGACATGGAGTGTGTCATGATAAAGGATGAAACTAAAGACCCTCACTAGAGAAGACTTCCAGAACTGCGTCAGAAAGTGGCAGGAGTGATGCGAAAAATGTGTGTGAAGCCTGGGGGAGCATTCTGATGGGAGTTGATACCATGCATCTTTTACTGAAGTTTTTTAAAAAAATTTAAACAAAATATTCACAATATTTTCTGATCACACCCTGTATGTCTATAGAAAAATATATTGAAAACTCAAAACAAAACATTATGGTTAGCAATCCACTGAGTTTGTTTTTCCATGAGGTCTATGTGTATTTTGTAACCTTGTAATAAACCTATTGTTGGGAGCTGTTTAGTCTGGCCCAACTCATAATGACTCTAAGTACAGCAGATGAAACACTCCCTGACACTGTGCCCTCCCCAGCACTATTACTGTGCTTCTCTGCTATTCATAGGGTTTTCAGTGGCTGATTGTCCTTTTGGGAGTGGGTTGCCAGGTCCTTCTCCCAAACCTACAGCACCTGGTGTTCCCAGACAGTCTCCCATTCAAGGACTAACCAGGCCTGACCCTGCTTAGCTTCCAAAATCAGATGGGATTGGATGCCTCGGTGACACAGCTCTTGGCCTTATAATAATCTATACATAACAAAATAATAAAAAGTGCCTATGCACCAGGTAAGAATGGAAAACAAGACCATACCTGGGAAGCAGAATGGTCAGAAACAGTAGCTTGAAAGTCCAGTTGTTCAGAATCTCAGCCAGTTTGGATGATTAATTTTGGATGTTTAATCCTGAAGCAGGTTCCAGCATACATCAGTGGCCATAAGAGGCCCCCTAGGCTCAGCCTTAGAGGGGACACATTTGGAGCAGTAGAGAGGGGTGGGCTTTGCTTTCAGATCCATTAGGATTCACGTCTTAGCTCTGACTCTGTGAGTTGGGTTCAGTTACTTGATCTCTTTGGGCATTAGTTCTTCATTTTTAACAAGCGAGATATAGACAGTTTATGGTACTGTTGAGACGAACCTGTAAGATTGGAGGTAATTATATGTGACTAAACCACAGTAGCTACTCAATACATATATTTCTCTGTCTCCTTGGATGAGACACCAGCATATCTGGGAAGTTTGAAATGAATGGAGATGACTCTGGATACCACAATAATAAAGACAATGTAAGTAATTTTCTTCCTCACTATGCTTTGTAAAGTGCTTGACTCTCCGTTAACTCACTTATTTTTTACAAAACATTTTGAGGCCAGGGTTATGATCTCAATTTTCTTTAAGAGAAAACCAAGATTTAATTGGCTTGCCAAGTTTTGATCCCTCAAAAGTGCTGGTATAATTAAGATTGAAACTCCAAATCCTGCCTTGAAGTCTACAATGAAATACAATTTATTAATTTCTTCAGAAGACAAATTCATCAGTAATGCCGATTGTTTAAATTTACACAAAGGCATGAGATGTCAGTGCTTTACTGAAGGCTCTAGTATGTCTTCCTTTTTGATCAGTTCTTTTTATTATACACCAAGTAGTATTGTTCCCTTTCAATAAATGCCAAGCATTCACAATAACACATATTCTCTTATGTTAGATATTAAAGATTTCTGAAATATTTAATAGACTTGTAGCTCTCAAATTTAAAACTGTCTTCTATTTTGCTCCTGTCAGTGAATGTCAAAGCTCCATCCATGGAAAGTAGAGTATTAACTTTGAGTATCACACCGCAAGTATTATTTATAATTAGAGTTTTATTTGTGCTTCAAGAGATGAGACTCTTTCAAGCAGTAACCAGCGAAGAATACTTAGTAATTAACTAGATGGGTTGGCCTAATTATTAAGCATTTTTATTGTTTTGTAAACCAACTTTATTGACTTGCTGAGATTCTCATCATAAACACACTTCGGGTCTTTTATTTATTTATTTATTTATTTATTTATTTTTCTTTCAACTTTGTTGATGTCTTTGCTAAGATAAAGCCTTGAGCTCTTTGCCAGCCATATAGTCCAAAGCAACAGATATCTTCCTGAAAATAAATAAATCTGTTTTAATTTAATTTCTATGGCTTAAATCTGGGACAAAGCTGAGCATACTGAGCCTCTATCTCTGCTGCCTGGGGCCCCGGGTGACAGGAGCGGTAATGGAGGTGCTGAGTAACCCATTTACAGGCAGGAGGCTGCGTACCAGGATTCAAATAACCCGACTTGTCCTAGTAAACAGAACTCCTCTAGGTCTGCCTCTGACTCACAGTCTGACCTTTGGTAAGACACTTACCTCTCTGCTTTTCCCTTTTCTCAGAAGTAAAGCCAGGTCATAATACCTTGGTCAGGACGGCATGAAGTTCATACGGAAATCAGCAAGCACTGCAGAGTAACTTTAATCCTATCATTGAAAACAACACTGGAGAGTCACAATCTGACAGGTTACAGCTGTGAGATTTTCTGCAGGTTGGCATCCGGTGCTCGAGCCTCCCACATCTAGATGTCCTCCATCAGCCACTTGACGTGCACAGGCTAGGGTGGCTCACAGATGCTTCAGCTCCTCTCTTCCCTTCCTCCTGCTTTGCCCTGTGGATGTTTATTTTTGCTCCGCCCTCCTTTCACCCCGTGCTCCCCAACATGCAAACCCCAGACTCTGGCCCTCCCTCCTGCCTAGCTAAACTCATGGGCAGCTGCTCGGAAAAGTCATTACCAATTCGCTTAAGATGAATGCTCATTTCTTTTAGACGCTCAGCGTACTTTGCATCTTGTACTTGCTCATTGGCCCCAATCACAATGGTGTACAGGTTTCATTCTCACTTATTTCTCTGTGATGACCTTATGATAACAGTTGGTTTTATTGATCTCAGTTTAGACATCAGTAGGCATTCCCCAAATGCTGGGCTTTTTATCACTTCATACCACTTGCGGGCAAATGAAAAGCTGGAGAGCACATTTTCTTGTGTAAGAAAGCAAATGATGAAGAGCAGGATTTTAAATTATAGCTCCAGGCATCTGGGGGATGGGCAAGGGGTATGGGGGAGAGGAACAGCCAGACCAGACCCGCCAGTGTCTATGGCTAAGGAGAGCTCATATAATGTGATGAAATGAGAAGAGGCAGAGCCTTAGGGAACAGTCCTCTCCCGGATGAATGCTCAGCCATGCAAGCAGCAAGCTCCCAGCATTAGCCAGCCTGGCAGGAGTCCTGCTACAAAGGACAGAGGCAGAACCAGCCGCTGCAGATAGGAGCTGAGCACGATGAACTCTGCTGGCCCAGGATTACACAGAGCTGCTCTTGTCCATGGCTACCGGCAGAGCTCTGTTGGTAAAACACCTCTGCTACACCAATTTCTGGGCTGGGATTTAGCTCAGTTGGTAGAGCGCTGCACTGCAGTCTCTGAGGTCCCGAGTTCGATTCCCGGCACCACAAAAATGGGAGAAGGATCTGGCAATCCACTCCCAAGGCAATCCCGAAACAATCTGCCATTGAAAACCCTATGAGGGTCGCTATGAGTCAGACACTGACTCGACAGCACCTAACAACAACAACACCAATTTCTTGTTTTCTGTTGTTTGCACTGTCTACAGCCACCTGTAGCCACCATCATGGGGCCAGATCCCGTCAGATGTCACAGCTAGGCAAGGTCCTGCATGGTTAGTACTCGGATGGGAGACTACCTGGTGATGCCGGGCGGTGTAGGCTTGGGAAAAGGACCCAGCAGCCCACTCCTGAAACAAAAATCCCTGCGAGTAGCAGAGAAGCACTGACATAGTGCCAGGGATGGCACAATGTCAGGGAGTGTTTCATTCTGTTGTACATAGGGTCATAGGGTCGATATGAGTCAGACCCAACTCCAAGGCACCAAACAACAACATTGTTTGTACTCCCTGCAACTTCTTCACAGGGAAAAGACCATGAATTTACTCAGCGTCTGATATCTGTGATGCAGAAGTGTTGCTAAATTGCACCAGTGAAGTAGCCCTTATTTCTGGGTTCCTGGCTCCATGCATCAAGAATGATAGGGGCAACCACATGGGGTACAGAAAAGTGAAAACTTTATTAAGGACAGAGGGAAAATGACCAGTAACAGGGAAAGAGGGCAAAAATGAAAGTAATGAGGAGAGGGGACAATGACCTCTGAGTACAGAGAAGAGGGTCCCCAGAGAGAGCTGGGAACCAACATGTGTGGCTAGTAGTATGCAGAGTATCTGGGGCTTTGCTGGCAGCCTTGGGACCCTGCTCTGTGGTACCTAGGTGTCCCTTGCTAGTTGGTCAACTCTTCAGGTCTCTGGTTGGTCCTAATCTGGCACCAGCAGGCATTCCCTGCCCAGAGGCCACTATATCCACTGGTTTCTATTTGTTTTCTGTCTGATGGCAGCTAAGGGTCAAAAGAAAACAAAAGAAAATAAAGACTGTTGCTTTAACTGGAAGACTTGCTTAGCTGTTTTTGTTTGTTTTTGTTTTTTGTTTTTTTCCTCTTTAGTTTCTCTCTCTCACCCCACCAAACAGGCTGTCTTTCCTGTAAGTGTTCCTGGCTCCCTGGCGTGTGCTCATTTCCATTGTGTATGTAAACTGAGTTGTCACTCTGTAGCCCAGAACTATGTACAAACAAAATGCTGATTAATAAAGGAGAAGATACTTCAAAAGGTCTCAGATTTTCAGCCGTTGATTTGTTAGGTGAATTCTCAGAGGCTAAGTCAGTCATGTGCTTGGAGTCCACCTGGAATCACAGGAATCCGAATGCAAACGCATGCTTTCCCTTTGCTTCTTCCTAGCTCCCTCAGCCACTGTTCTTCTTAATCTAGGAGACTCCTTTGACACTGCCTGTAAAGGTATAGACAAAGGCAAATTAAATTACAACTACTCAGTTGCTGGAAAGCTCAGATGGTCCCCCAAAGCTCTGAAGAAAAGTCCAAAAGATTCCATTTGCAAGACAAACAAACAAAAACAAAACAAACAAAAAACTCTGCACAAAAAACTCTGGTTTACTCAGAGTCCTCATTTCTTGTCACCAAAACCACCTCATCTCCAGTTACCTGTGTGCTGTCTATTGTTATGGAAACATTTCCATATTGGTATCTTTGCTCTGATGCTGGCTGAAATACTCTCCCACTCTAGATCAAGGAAGAACTGAACTCACTTTATCACAGTTAGTTGAAAGCACACAGTTTTTCGTCTCCCTAACCCCTGCGATGCATGGTCAGTCTGTTTTTGAGCATCTTTCATTGTATTTTGCCATGATTGTTTCTGTACATGTGCTTCTGACTAGAGTAGAGATCATTTAGTGACAAAGAAATTGTTTGTCTCTTCTGTGTGTTAAATTTTATGCTCCCTGATACACAGTAAATTATAACATGTTTGTTGAATTTATCAAACAGCATTTACTTTTTCTATTCTGGTGCAACATAAATCAGTTTATTAACTATATATATATATACATACACATATATAGTATATATAGTATATCATGTTATTTCATGTTTAGAGAGATGATTCTGCAAAAGTATACTTACCTTTTCAAAATATGTGCACAGTAAGTATTAAGCTCACAAATGCCAACTAGTGGTAAAAGAATATTCACAGTAAGAACAAGGCAAGCCAAAGTCAGCCACACAGGATCCAGGCTGTCCTCTCTACCTGGCCACAGGCATTCATTTGGAAGTGCATATAATTCTTCTATTCTCTAGTTTATTTACACAACACTTTCCACAGAGGAGTGCTATGTGAGGAAAGTTAAAGACTGCTCTCAGTATTATAAAAATACAAAGGCTGAAGCAAAAACAATTAATTTGTTCCCTTGGCATCTTGAAGAAGCATGTCTTATTCTGACTGGTTTTCAGATGAATGGGATAGGAGAAAATAATCCAAGATTGTCAAAGAAAAAGAACAATAAAATCCAGTTGGTAAAAAATATTCAAAGCATTTTCTCATCTTACAATATTCTTTCAGCCTTTTCCTTAATCACAGCTTAAGCTCAGAAATACTGCTCTCCTTATTTTACAACTTCAACTTAATTTGATTTGAATTTTAATGTTTCTTCAGATTTCTTTCTGCATGTTTACCAATCATGACTCACTTTTACTTCCTTATCAATATGGAAAAGTACATGTTAAATTCATATGAACTGTTTCAGATGAATTGTGACATGTTTATTTTTCTAACTCCTACACTCACATCACCAAGAAGCTATATGATGATTTTACTTTATATCCCCAGGACCATCCTTGTGGAGTGACAAGGTATCTGACTCAGAGAACAAATAGGTCAAACACCTAATTTCACAGGTGAGGAAGCTAAAAACCTGGTTGGTACACGTGTCGCTCAAGGTTATAAAACTAATTAAGAAAACCCTGAGGATTAAGGCACTCATATCCTAATTCTCAAAGTTTTCATCGGAACCACGGGAGCTCTGTACAGTACTTCACACAGTCATATGACGGGACCATTCTCACATCCTGAGTTGTGATGTTTTGCCCTGGGGCCAGGCTTGCTGACACTGGAGAGTGGAAGAAAACTGGAGGTGGCATCGGAGACAGTTGGGTTTATAACCCAACTCTTAAATTATAAATTATGACTTGCCAAACTGGCTCCTCTTTCTCATGTACAATTTCAGTACTTGTAAAATAGTTATTATGATGCTTATACCACAGGGCCACAGTGAGATAAAAATGAAAGAATAAAAATAAATTATTTATCTTTGTTCTCATGAAAAATAATATGATAAAGTAATAGTATGCCCCTCTTCATCTCTGTCTGGGTTAACGATATTTGTATTTATATATCTGTATATTACCATGTGTTTTAATGATAATCGCTAGCTCACCTCACTCACTTTTATCCTAGAAAGTTAAGCCATAGATCTTTTCATTCTAGTTCATAAACAAACTTGTTCATTTATAAAAGAATTCCAAGTACATATAAATGTTTAACAATTTTTAAATTTCCCCCTAAGTCATTCTACTTTCATTGGGAAAAGTCCTAAGAGTTTGACATAAAATCAGTAGATGTATATTTCTGTACCAGAATCTTTCTCTCTGTTCCTCTATCTCCCTTTCTCTTTCTCCTCTGCTTCTATGTCACCCTGAAAAATGCATGTATATAGGTGTGCACCTTTATATTCTCCATATATATATTCTCCATTTCTCCATAGTGGAAATGTGCTTTGTAATCTATTTAGCTTGACTTGTTTCGTTTCACAGTAAATCACAGACATTTATTATGCCATAGTCTCTAAAAACTGAAAACCTTCGAAAAATATTTATATGTGACACATAATTGGGAAATATAATTCCAGAGAGCAAGAGATAAGGATACCAAATAAACTATGAGAACAAATCGGTGGAAATAAGAGTTAACACTGAGCGCTGCATGCTTTTGTCCCTTTGAACTCTATGAAAAGCCTGTGAAATGCATTGAAGCCTGTACTAGGGGGAGGAGAAATGGTTTACACACTGTCTCCCATCTTCATTTGGTCCCTCAGTGTGTTGAATGCCCCACATCTCAGATCTGTGTAAGCACAGAGTGAAGGAGAATGTCTATAGAATTCTATGCTTCAATGTCAGTAGAAAAGCATTAGAATAGGTGGCAGGAAATGCATGGCCCATGTGAAGGCCTGGGTGGAGCTGAAAGAAATCCGCAGAGCCCTGAAGGTGATGGTAGAGACTAGAGTGAGAACAACAAGTGGAACATCAAAAGGATTTGGTACAGTCCACCCCTTGACCATTCAGATCTGCTCATGCTTTCCATTTGAGTTGTTTTACTCCCATCCCTTCCATTAAAAAAAAAAGTGTATACATATTTTTTCATACCAACCAGGCATCTGCCTCTCTAGACATCATCTGTGTGCCTTACTATTTAATTGAGTTGTGACATCAATAACATTCCCAACATCAACTTCTTTCAGGTGTGATAATTTGATGGAATGGCTCACAAAACTCCACTAAAACTTACTATTTTTTTTTATTATTATTGAGAAAAGTACAAGAAGCACCATGAACAATGGAAAGATGGCTTCCAAAGTGGTGGACAACATTTTCTGAACCTCTGTGTTATGGGTTGAATCTAAAATACCCCCCAAATGCCATGTGCTTGAACATTTGGTTGCCAGGTAAGGCCCTATTTGTTGAGGCTGTATAACTTTGGGAAGTAGATCCAGCTTTTCCGAAGTGGGTCTCTAAGGGAAAGCCTTTATTTATTTATTTATTTATTTTTATTTTTATTTATTTATTTTTTACATTGGTCCCTGGTTCCAGTAGCTCTCTCTGGTCCTGATTGCCAAGATGTAAGGTTCTATGCCATAGGCTAGGCCACCTGCTCTTCTGCCATTCCTGCCTCACTGTCATGCCTGCCCTGAACCTGTGGGTTGAAAACTTCTGTGAGCTCCAATAAGTCTTTCCTCCCATAAATTTGTTTCTGTCAGATATTTTGCCACAGTAATTCACAAGCTGATTGACACACTCTGCATAGATATCCATGGAAGATACGATGGATAGAACTTGTATTTTTCTATCCTATTGTAAATGACATTGCTATTCTAATGTTTGATTTCTTGTTGCTGGTGTGAAGAGATGCAATTAAGTTTTATAAATTAATCTTTTAACCTGAAACTGTCTAAAGGCACTTATTAGTTCTAATATATTCTTCAGAGTTTACATTTAATGTTCTACATAGACAAGATAATGCTTGGGAATAAAGAAGGTTTTATCTCTTCCTTTTCATTCTGAATGCTTATTTTTATTTATTTTTTGCATATTGTGTTGGCTAGAACATGCAGTACAATGTAGAATACATAGTAAGAGCAAAAAAACTGACATTGTTTCTGATCTTAGTATGAAAAAGTTTAGTCCTGAACTATTAAGTGTATTGTTAACTGTGGGGCTTTTGTAATATTTATTAAGATCAGAAATTTCACTAGATACATTTTTCTGATTCTATTGAGATGATCATATCATTTTCCTTTTATAGTTTGTTAATATGGTGGATATATTGATTTTTTAAAAAATAATATCCTTGTCTAGTTTGGGTTTTATCTTTTGTACTCTGAGAGCATTTGTGTGCTACTGGTTACTCCACATGCAGAAGCAAGGGTTTGAAATGTTATGTCTGCAGAGAGGCATAAGAAATCTTGGCAAGCAAAGAATTCACAGACTGTGAAGAAACCTGCGGAGTAATTTTTGCTAAGTCATGTTATCCTTACTCCACCTAGATACCTAAAATCTGGAATCGTGCCAGTAAAAATAGTAGGAGATAAGAGCACCTATTTCAACTAAATGTACAGGGTTGAGATGTCCTTTAGCACTTAGGGTAATTTTGAATGTACATGTTCATTTAATATTTGGTAGGAAAAGAACTGGCTTCCAAGTTGAAATTCTGACTCTCCCTCTCTCTCTCTCTCATTTGCTCTATGACCATGGAAAGATATTTCATCTCTTACATTTTCAGTTTTTCTCTCTGAACTAAGAGTAATAATAACTATAATCCAGGTCTTTTCTGAATATTAAATGAGAGATGACAAAACATTAAATGGCTAAGAAAGAAAGATGGGAGTAGAACGTATTCTAGATACTATGGCTTATTTTCTTGTGACATGAACTTCATTTCATGGATTTGAACTTCGGCAAACACTCACTGAGAGGAATAGGATTTAGTGGATGTGCTTCTGTATATAAAAATGTGTTTTAATCTTCTCAGAAACCCTATAATAAAAGCATTTTTACTAATTTAGGATAAGGAAACTATGGGCCAAGCCAAGTGAGTTTCTGTCAGAATGACTGAATTAACTAAATTACCTTACTAAAATCAGAACCAGATTTTCTTGAGCTCAACTCTCTGATTTATTCACAAATTACCATGTTTGTCAGCTCAGAGGCAAAATTTAATCATGAAATTGGCATAAAATATTGTGGAGCTCCATTTTTTCTAATGGCCGAGTCATTTTCAGACATTATTCTCTAAGTAACTAGTGCTTCCTCCAGCAGTTGAGAAACCTTCATTCTGTGCTTGACACTTAGGCTTCTTATCAACCTGCCCCTCAGTGCAGGTAGGCTCACTTCTTCTTAACTAAGCACTCGCTGAAATGACTATAAAAGACCAAGATTTTTTCAAAGCAAAAGTTAACACAACAGAGCACACGATGATACCATAAGGAGGTTTCATTTTTTTGTCAACAGCAGAGTTGGTCATGTTCCATTCCACCTGAGTGACATTTGCAGACCAAGTCACAGGGAGGCTTGAGGAGAGCATCTCAGGACCCTTAGTAATTCCCTACGGTCATTGTCTACAGGGGTCCAAGCCCTGCCCTCCTCCCCAGCCTCAGAACGCTGGCTATTTTTCTTAGGTTTCTCACCCCAGCTTGTCAAACCATCACTTCTGGGTATGGTGTCCAGTGACAAGATAGAGCTGGCAACTTTGGGAAGTAGATCCAGCTTTATCGAAGTGGGTCTCTGAGGGAAGGCCTATTTTATTTATTTATTTATTTATTTATTTATTTATTTTTATAAAATAAGAGTGGAAGATTTCTCTGTCTGATGTCCTTCCTGGCCACATGCGAGATATTATAGGACACAGTCTTCATGGGGCTGCAGAATTTCTCCAGCCCTCTTCTTAATGGGGTGAGCTGTAGAGTCAAGAGATTATTGGGGAGGTTGAGTAGTCACAGGGTGCTGCCAGTCAAGCTTAGAACTCTGGACTGCTTACTTTCAGTCAATTCTGTGATGGTCTAATCATAATCCAGATATTTTAGGCACATTATATAAGTGTAAAAACTGGCTTCCTTTATCCTTTGGCCTTGACGTGCTGATCATTACTCTAGTCTTTAATGAACACTGTTTTTAAGCAATAAACAATAACAGCCTTGTGTATTATAGCTCTCTTTTTCACCTGAATTTTGCCAGCAGGCTCACATCTTTAGTCTGGTAGTTGTTGCTGTTGTTAGGTGCCCTCAAGGTGGGTCCAACTCATGATGACCCTATTTCCAGAGGAACGAAGCGCTCCATGATACTGTGTCATGCCCAGGACTATGTCTGTGTTTCTCTACTATTCATAGGGTTTTAAATGGTTGATTGTTTCGGGACTGAGCTGCCAAGTCTTTCCCTGAAGACTATAGCACCTGGTATTCCCAGGCAGTTTCCCATCCAAGTACTAACCAGGGGTGACCCTCCTTAGCTTCTAAGATCAGATGGCAGGATGGTATGGCTGTAGACTTAGTCTGGTACAAAATGTAAATAGAAGATACTTGAGAAGCTTATGTGGTCCTTCTATACCAGAACACCGCATTCTCTCAAAGCTTTAGTTTAGGTGATAGAATTTGGCAATGGTTTACTTATTTATTTTACCACTCAGTGTTCTGACCTATTGCTTCTATGTAATCTACACGCCCTGGGAAATGAATTCAGAAAAAGATGCATGAAGAAGCCAACGTAGAAGGTCTTCTTATGCAGGTTTTCCTTAACTGTGCCGTTATGTGGAATTTTATCATTTGTTTATATTCCAGTAACCATTGCCATAACCAGAATTTGGCATTGGCCTATCATCACAAATAACCTGTAATATAGACAAGTGTCGCATAAGAACATTTTCTGTGATAGTGTAGTGGTCCTGGGCGGGGTGTCACTCAGTTGGTAGAGCACTGCTCTGCATTCTTTGAGGACTTGGGTTCAAGCCCCTGCACTGCAGAAACACGGGAAGGACATGGCAATCCACTCCTGAAACAATTCTGAAACAATGAGCCATTGAAAACCCTACGAGGGTCCCTATGAATTGGATTCGACTCGATGGCACCATGGCACCTAACAACAACAGGAACAATATAGTGGTCATGTGAGATCATGCCACCTAATGACATTGTAACCATCTTGGTTTGTGTAAGCACACTCTATCATCCAAACTAAGTGACACAATCTCCTAAAACCTCACTTTCAGAAGGTAACCTTGTTGTTAAATGATGCATGGTTTTAGTTGAAGTCTTTTCCCAATCTTACCCCAGAGATCACTGATCTGTTCTCCATCACTATTAATTTGCCACTTTGAGAAGGTTATGTGGGTAGAATCATGCAGAATGTAGTCCTTTGACATTGCCTTTTTTATTCAGTATAATGCCACTGAGATCCACTGTGCTATTACTTAGACCAATATATGATTTTATTTTATTGCTGAGTAGTATTTCATTGCTTAGATATACATGTTATTTTAATCCATTCACTCACTGAAGGGCATTTGAATTAATCATAGTTTTTTGTTATTTCAAATAAAGCTTATGTGAAAATTTGTGTACAAGTTTTATTTGAGCACAAGTTTTTATTTCTTTAGAATAAATTATTAGCAGTGTCATGGCTGGATGACAATGTAAATAATATGATTAAGTTTATTTATAATAAATCCTAGTATTTTTTACCAAGTGACTTCTCATTTTGCATCCTCAACAGCAATGCATGAACGAATCAGTTCTTCCTTGTCTTCATCAACACTTTTACTCATTTTCATAGATGTATTATGGTATATTAGTCAGTTGGTAGAGTGCTGCTTGGTGGTCTCTGAGGCCCTGGGTTCTATCCCTAGCACTGCAAAAACGGGAGGAGGATGTGGCAATCCACTCCCAAAGCAAACCTGAAACACTTAAGCATTAAAAATCCTATGATGGTAGCTATGAGTCAGACATGACTCAATGGCACCGAACAACAACAATTTATAATTCTCTAATTACTAATGAGGGCTGGGATTTAGCTCAGTTGGTAGAGCGCTGCGCTGCAGTCTCTGAGGTCCCAAGTTCAATTCTCAGCACCCCAAAAATGGGAGAAGGGCCTGGCAATCCACTCCCAAGGCAATCCCGAAAACAGTCAGCCATTGAAAACCCTATGAGGGTCTCTATGAGTTGGATACCGACTCCACGGCACCTAACAACAACAATTACTAATGATATTGAACATTGTTCCTATGTTAAAAACATTTTTATATATATTCAGTAAAATGTATATCAAAAGTCTTGGATGTAGACCACTGGTAGACTGCTTTCCTTGGGTTCTATCTATAACACCTCATATGTTTGAGCATGCATGTGCGTGTGCCCACACACATGTGTGTACACATATGCCTTGCTAATTTTATAATTGGAGGTTTATTTCCTCACTATTTGTTTTAGGGAGATATTTAGGTATCCTGAATATTAAACTTTTGTAAGTATGTGATTTACTAATATTTTCCAAGTTGATAATTTCTATCTTTTAAACCATATCTTTTGAGACTAAAGGTTTTTAATTATATGAAATCTAATTTATAATTTTTCCTTTTATAGATCAAACCTATAATGTCATATTTAAGAACTCATCACCCAGCCTATGTTTTCTCTTATATTTTCTTCTCAAACATATACAGATTTTTACATTTAAATTGATGATCAATTTTGTGTTAAATTAATGTAAGGCATAAAGGTATAAGGGTTTGCCTGAGGGACATTTATATCTATCTATGGAAGTCCAAGGGAGGAGGACCTGGCGAGCCACTCCCGAAACAACTAGCCATTGAAAACCCTATGGATAGCAAAGAAACACTGTCAGATATAGTGCCTGAAAATGAGGCCCCCAGGTTGGAAGGCACTCAAAAGACTACTGGGGAAGAGTTGCCTCCTCCAAGTAGAGTATACCGTGATGAGGGAAATGGAGTAAAACCCCAGGGTGCTCAACGT
>VMDO01027681.1:0-24920 GCA_007922755.1 Pedetes capensis | reverse complement strand
CTTTGCTTTTAATTTTAATGGGGTCATTTCCTTTGCCGCACAATGATAGATTGTAGAATTGCAAGGACAAAACCTGAAGACCAGAGATTAAGCTGTTTTGAGGGATGATAGTGGCACGCACTAGGATGGCAGCAGTCAGGTGACAAGTCTGGATGTATTGAATGCATAAATGCAAATTTACTGTGAAGCTAATGAATCTTTAGCTTTAGGGATTCTACTGCAGAAGCTGCTTCCCAAGGAGGTTTATGTCCTCAAATGAATATGTCTTATGGCTCCTAGACAGAAGACACAGATATGTATGTGTGTGGCCAGAAGGTAAGATGGTCCAGGGGCAGGAGGTGAAGGAAAAACAATGCTTGAGACAGAAGTTAGGCTGTGAAAAAATATTTTCAAATATGAGATGTGCAAATGTTTAACTGCAGAAGTCTGTTCTAATTAATGTCTAGTCCAAACAGAAGCCTCCTCCTATCAGAGAAGCATTCAATAATGCTGCATACAAAATATAATAAACATATAATGTAAAACAACTTTAAAAATCTTTTGATGAGAACATGAAGTAGAATTTACCACAATTTTGGTGTTTACAGGTTAGAAATTAATAATATTATTAAAAATATAAGTATAGCTATTTTTATACATGTCATCAAATACTTACATCAGTGAAAATAATATTAAATTCATAATGCCCCACTAAATTAAAGGCATTACTGACAAACTGGCTAATGAGTGTCATCTATTTGAGAAATACATGAAAGTATATGAGAAAATTGAGATGCATGAAATTTAAATGTCATTTGAAGAAAAATT
This sequence comes from Pedetes capensis, assembly GCA_007922755.1. Taxonomy (NCBI): domain Eukaryota; kingdom Metazoa; phylum Chordata; class Mammalia; order Rodentia; family Pedetidae; genus Pedetes; species Pedetes capensis. Next base: position 24,113 of record VMDO01027681.1, on the reverse strand, counting down.
TATAAAAATTATCCCAAGTCTCAGAGATGATTCCAGAAGGTAAGCAATCTAATAAACTTAATTCTCCTACCACACTGCCAAAATTAGGCTGTAAATTATAAATTTCACAAATTTTATTTCTGAATGAAAAATAATTTCAATGAATTGTTACAAGGAAGAGTGAAATGTCTCTTTATGCTCTTTAAAAAAATCCTAAAATCATCATGGGAGAAACTTATCCATGAGCATGAAACCAAAATTTGAAGAAAAGTTGTTACAAAAGTATATTAATCACGTGATAAGATTATTTTTCTTCATTTTAGTGTTTTTGTATTTGTCAGCTGTCAAAAGTTTATGTTAAATAATCACATATGTACCTAATTTTATTTTTAAAATATTTCCTTTTATTTCTTGAAATAGCCCATCTAAGTTAAAAAGGTTTTGTGTTTTTACTAAACATATATATGCTCTTATTATTTGAAGGTAGAGCTGATAAAATTTACTAGTAGACTGAAGTAGGGTATGAGAAAAAGACAGGAATGAAGAACATTGGTGACTGTTATAGCTTGAACAACCAAAAAGATAGAATGGTTATCTACAGAGAGAAAGATGATAAAAAGAGTGTTAGTTTTCATTAACATATTAATTATAGAAATTAATGAGTTTCACGGTGACATTTCCATATATGCAGATATCATGCATTTGATCATGTCCTGCTTTGCTTCTACTGAACCAAGTATGTTTGAGGAAATAATCGAGATCTCAGTTTTGAACATGCTATCTTTACAATGTCTATGAGGTCTCGAGATGCTGGGTAGACAGTTTAGAGTCTAGAGCAGAGGTTCAGGGAACACATAAACTTGAGAAGCACGTGCCATGAGACTTGAGACAAATAGCAGTTATGGAGCACATGGTTCAATTTATGAGTCTGAGGTATAAATTTGAGAGTCACCAACACAAGTGCTTTTATAAGTTTGAGTGGGACCAGGAAGTGAAGATAAATAGAAAGGATAAGCAATGCACGAACTGGGCCCTCAGGCATTCACCTTTTAAAAGTGAAAGCAATGGGGCGGAACCAGCAAAGGAGAATGACAATGAACAGAGGGAGATATGGTGTCCGGATGACATTACACACCAAGAGGATGTGGAAAGGATCCCCTATTATTTCTATAATAAGGCTTCTGAGCAGACCAGGGTAGTCCCCCAAACTGATCCAAAATGGCCTGAGGCAGCAGAAAAAGTAAACTGGCTTGAGGTTTTTATGGCAGCTTGGAGCAGAGCAGAATTAAACATTCTAGGGCTTCAAAAGTTTGAAAGTCCCATTGGTACCAAAGCGTGCAAGCCATGGGCTTTCTTCTCAGCTTGCCCAGATATGGGAAAGAAGGGGTAAGGCTATCAACAAACATCAATATATTAAACTAAGTTTTTTTTTTTTTTTTAATCACAGGGCAAAACTCTTAACAAGCCATCACCATAGGATCTGTTTTATGTCTCATCAACTCTGAGAGTCAAGAATTTCAAGAAAACCAATGTAAACACTGCCTACATAGAGACATTGTTTTGAGAGATATTCTAAATGAAAATAATAAAATAGCAATGAATCATACTCAGGGTCAAAATATATGTGACCTTTAAATTTAATCTTAATTCTCCTCTATAATCCTGTGTTTCTTTGATAATCTCACAAACAAGATTATGGGCCATGTTGGCAGTCAACAGATGCTTAGACAAATTCCTTACCACTTTTCTTATCTGTAAACCTACACAATGCATCTCCTGGACCCCCCAATAATCTCATTTTAGTAAAGAAAATTTTCTCAGATAAAAAGTATACTAAAAATTTCTACTTCAACTTTTAAATTCTCTAAATGATGGAACTTTCTTCTCTCCACTTATTTTGACCTATGTTTTTGTCTTACTGGCATTTCTCTCTCCTTTCTAAACCTCAACAATGCACTTATCAAGCCCCTTTACAATTTTATTTACAAAAGAGGAAATTCTTTAAGATGGAAAGAATAGGTAAACCAGCCCATTGTTTTGCTTAAACTTCAAACTGGGATGTGAATTACATCCATTGAGCAATGTAACTTCAAAGGCCACAAAATCGTACATATAGCTATTGCATGTATAGACATTTAAATGTGATTCTGTCTTTTGAGAAGCTCACATTCATGTCTTGGATATGTTCTATGATTTCTTAAGCTCTTGAGAATCCTGTGTCCAGGTCTTGGATGTGTACTATTATTTTCTTCTTTTTGTGGTACTGGGAGGGTCAACCTAGGGCCTCATACATGCTTTGCAAGTGCTCTACCACTGAGCTGTACCCAAGCCTATTTTTAACCTTTTATTTTAAGACAGGGTCTCACTAAGTTACATAGGCTGCATCTGGTCTTGAACTTGAGATCCTCCTGCCTCCACTTGTTGAGTTGCTGGTATAAGTGGTATGTACCATCACTTCTGGCCTATTATTTTTAAAGCATCTCTTTCTTCACTCTGCATGCCCATTCTTAAATCTAAAACATGTGCTGTCTCTTATTCCTAATTAATAAACTCACTAACTTTGTTTCACTCTGATTTGTTTGGAAATTCTTTTCTGTACTGGATCCAGGGACCCACCCCCACCAGAGTAGAGATCCCTGAGGCAGGGAATGCCTCAGGCTACACATGGTGGTGCTGGGACACATTTCCCCACTGCCACTGACAGGTTGACAGTGGCCTCAGGAGAGAATGCAATGATTGAAATGGAAAATAGTAGGGATAGATAACTTAGAATTTTCTCTAAACAGAAGGAGCAAAACAGGAGGAATGCTGGTAATGGAGAGTCAAGACAGATTCCTTTATAAATGGAAGAAGTAGCAATATATTTGTTAGGAATTATTAGAAGGAAATAACTTGATGCAGGAGACAAAGAACAGTTCTTTGAGTGGGCAGAGGGGAATGAAATCTAAGTTCTGTAGAAACAAGGCAGAGTGTAGGACACAGGGTAGATGGGTGTAGAGTAGTGACAGCTTATGGGGGCCTGTCCCTCTTTTATTTGGCTTTCTCCGTGAAACAGGAAGTAAGGCCATCATCTGAGAGCAAGGAATGGGGTTGTCAGAAATTGGAGGGCAGAAATAAAAATGAACAAAAGTCATCTCCCTTCTGCTATAGCTACTTTGGAATTCATCCAGCCAGCACAAGCAATGATTTGACACTGAAAATGTCTAGTCTCAAATGTTTCTAAGCTCCCTGCTACACCCTAAGAATAGCCATTCCTTACAGAGTACATTTCAAAATTAGGTGTTATAAGGCCTGTATTTGTATTTTTTAAACTTCCTTTAAAAGGAGAAAGATATTTTCCCTTTTGTAAATGTAAAGAAATCCTGGCAGATTTTGTGTGAGTTTCTGCAAATCTTACTGTGTTGATCCCTATGAAGAAAAATGCATGAAATATTTAAAATGCTATGCCTCAAGGTCAGCACTAAGCATTCTTATTTTATGTAGAGGTGGTATGTGCTTCTATTTGGTATTTTTAATTTGTATGTTTGTTAAAACCCAGGCACAAATCATTCTTTGGCAGAAACATCTTCAATTTTATGCAGTTTTAGGACCTTTATTCTTTTTCTTTTTTTCATGTGGGATAGCTCTCCTATGAGTAGTTATGGCTTACATACTGAAAATAATCTAAAGTGTGCATAAATATATATGTACAGATGTACATGTATTTAAATATCCACCATAACCCCAGAAGAGAGAGACAGGCAGGATTTGTCCATTTGAGAATGCTAGAAGCATCCCATATTGTGAATACCAGGAAGTCATAAATTTATAATATGAAGTCATTGTGGCTTCAGGGATAAGTATTCAGGACCTGGTATTACCTGATAAAGTCATACATATGTATAGTTCCATTTTATGTGATAATTACTGAATCTAGCTTTAGCATCTGCTTTTACCAGATAAACTGAATTTATTATTTTAAGTAAGTCAGTCAAAATAATATATAGCCTTGTAAAGAATCAGCCAATAAAGGGGTCATGAGAGAGGAAAAGAGAGTATAAAATTTTATAAATTCCATATGAAATGACTATTGTCTGCTTCATATAATTTTTAGGAATTAACAGTTGCATATTCAAACTCCATAGTTCCCAAGAATAAAGTTAAAAATAAAGCTCAATCAAAAGACATCTAGAGGATTTCTGGATTCTCCATTTTAGTACTTGAATTTTAAAGTGACTTTTATCATATTTCAAAATAGTTGTGCTTCTCTCTATACTTATCAACAAATAACTGAATATGTTCTGTTATATTTTGTTCCACTGCCTACCATATAAAAGCAAGTGATAAGCTGAGAAATATATTTTAGTAATGAAACAGATAAGCCAAAGAATAATGTAGGCAGTTGTTCAAAAATATGGGTATAATAAATCCACCTTCATATCTACTGAATTCCTCTGCTTTGAATGACCAACTTTAAGTTGAATCTTTAAGCTGCCCATATCCTAAGTCCCACATTATTTTTCCCTGGTATTGCTCAAGAGTTCAGACTTACCTGAGATATCATTTACTTAAAATATTTTTCATGAAAAGAGTGACTCCTTACTGGCACACTCTACTAACATTCAAAGACAATTCTTAGCGTTAACAGAATTTCTCAATGCTTTTTAGTGCCATTAAAGAAGATGTAAAAGAAAAATACGTGCATAAAAATGAACCTAAAAAGAATTAGAAAAAAATAGACTATTGAATCTTGAACTAGGATTCAAACCTTAAACAAGAAGAATTACAGATAAAATAATAGATTTTATACAGTTTATAAAAGAAAATAAGCACTAGAAACAAAATTTAACAGAAAATTAGAAAAGTTGTATCACCAAAAATATAATCTTAATAAATAAAGAATTCTTATATACCAGGGGTTTGGACCCAGGGCCTGGCACACGCTAGGCAGGTACTCTACCATTGAGACATACTCCCAATGCCTTTTTAATTTATTCTTCATTTTGAGAAAGGATCTCACCAAGTTATTCAGGTGGTTGGTTTCTGGCCTCAAACTCCTGATCCTCCTGACTCAGGCTCCCAAATTACTAAGATGGCTTTTAAGTATTATTAAGAAATAATGAACAGGTAAAGTAGAAGAATAAAGTAAGCAAAAGAAGAGAAAAATTCTCAAAAGAAGAAAGACTCTGTAATAAATATTTAAAATATTCAACCTTCAATGCATCAAAGACATAATATTTAAAGTAAAAGGAGAGTAACATTTTAACATATCCATTTCGCAAAAAAAAATTTAAAGGTTAAAATTAAAATGCACAGTGCTCATTTTGGGTCCTGTCACACATTATTACTGGAAGTACAAAATGTCAAAATTTCCAGAAAAGTATTTTGTCAATAGGTCTCAGAACGGTCTAATGATCACCCTTGTTAAATTTAGTTTTAGGAGAAAATCAAAGATATGCATAATGCTTTTATCCGTTGGTAGTTTTTAAAATATGAATAAGAAGGTAACACTGTCTTTAATCCATTTCTCCTCCTTTGTTCCCTCCATCTCTCTCCCTTCCTCCGTGTGTGCATGTGTATGCATAATCTGTTTCTTTCTGTTCTTTGCACACAGAAACACAAACACAACAGATCATAAAAGACATATACAATATAGTTAGAATCTATCAGGATTTATGAAGGCTATATATCAGAATATAGGAGAGGAACATTGGCCCTTGGGTTGTGGGGTTTTATAAACTGATGGTTATGAGAAGCACAACCATTTTCTCTAGCTTAACCAAGCTTTGGACTGGTTGTGTGCTTTACACTAACAGGTATATGACATGGAGGAGGCGAGGCTTCCATTTCAGTTGCCTCATTTTAGTAGTCGGGGTTGGAATAATTAGCACTTGTCCTGTGTTTTCAAGGAGCTAGAGCCTAAGTAGCAGCTGTATAATAATATGGACAAACAGCTTCCTGTCCTAACTTGTCATGACAATATGCTGACTTGACTGATTGTCTTCTGCATCTGACTTTTGCTGATTTCTATATACTAAGTTTGAGTTCACAGGTATCCCCATGGGCAAGAGCCAAACCTCTTTCATGGAGGCTATTTCTCAAGTGACTGGGATAAGAAAATTTTGAGGGGACAGGACCTCATAAGGTTACACAAGGAACATGTAGCCTTAATCTTGTGATTCTCTTGCCTCAGTCTCCCATGTGTCTGAAGTTGCAGGCATGTAGCACAGGGCCCAGCCATTGCAGAAAAATTAACCATTCCCTTTTAGTCCATCACCTTTCATTGAATGAGTGCACTCTACATTATTCCACTTCATCAGCATCCTCTAATATCTCAAATCCTTAGCCATGCAACTCTAGTTACTGACATCCTGAAGAAGACACATGAGGTTGGTATGATTGGTGCATAGAGAAAGAAAGACTATGATTAATACTGATGCTCTCTCAATAATATGGAATAACACAAAGTCTGAGATCATGTAATACTATGACTACTAGTCCACAGGAAGTTTGCTTTTGCATATCAGGGCCAAAGGGTAGGCATGAGACTTGAAAGAGGACTCAGATAACTTAGAGTGAACAAGGTCTGCAAAATTCCAGCAAGCCTACTCCAAATTCTAAGAAATTCCAGTATCCCAGACTGTGGAAGCTTTGTCCAATATGGCATGCTTAGTTGGGAGATCTGGCATATATTGTTGGCATGGGTTTGATTCGCAGAAAAGGGGGGGAAGAGACTGATTCAGTATGCTAGGAGACTAGCAGGGCCTAGAACCAAGGCTGCATTTTTAAAAAGGTATTGGAATGGCTATGGTTCTTCTTTGCTTCAGTCAGTACCTAGAGAAAATACATTATGAAATATTAGCAGAAAGATCCAGCCTCTGGGAGGATACATCAACAAATCCAGGGTAACCTGGATGCCAGTCTTCTTGTTGTTGTTGTTAGGTGCCATCGAGTCAGTATCTGACTCATAGCGACCCTCATAGGGTTTTCAATGGCTGACTGTTTCCGGATTGCCTTGGGAGTGGATTGCCAGGCCCTTCTCCCATTTGTGGTGCTGGGAATTGAACTCGGGACCTCAGAGACTGCAGCGCAGCACTCCACCCACTGAGCTAAATCCCAGCCCGCCAGTCTTCTTAGAACTATCCAAATGCAAAATAGTCAACACATATGGCTGGCTCTCACCTTCTGCCTCTGATGGTGGAAGATAGAAGATGTATATCTATGGAAAATATTTATTTCTGAAAGCATCAAAGCTTCTGGACAACATCTGGGTGATCATCTTGGCAAATATACAGAAATTATAGTCACATTCTTCACTCAAATAACCCTATGGTAGTTAGATTTAATTTGTTTTGTATTTATACCTGAGTAATGGCATTGAGTATCGTACACATGAGTCAGAATGTCTGGTTTGAGACAGAGTAAAGGAAAAAAGTATAGTCTCAGAGTCGATCCATACTAGACATCCCAGAGAAACCAGTATCTTCTAGATGATGTCATTTAATTTGTTAAAAATAGTAGAGTCCAGTATTCCCAATTGCCTGAGAGAATCAAATTAGAGGAAAAAAGGAAAGATGAGACTTTTCATATATTTTTACCACTCAAGAGTTCTACCATTCTCTACTTCTCTATCTGGATGCTAAGAGATGAAACAGAGCGAGAAACACTTGCAAAGGATGGCTTTATTCTTAATATGTATAGTATCAACTCAGGGGAATAGATTGCCCTATCCATGGATGGAAAATGCAGTGTTGGTAGGGATGCCTTTTGAGGCAGCTGTTCCAGAGATCTATGGCCTTTGAGTTTTATGGGAAATATGAACAGGCTAGTCATGTCAGTACTCATGAAGAATTTGTACATGAACAAGGAAGCAGTCATTCAAACAGAAAAAGGAAACATTGCTTGTTTTAAGGTCCAGAGAAGTGTGCATCAGGATTGTATCCTTTCATCATATCTCTTCAATTCCTATGCTGAGTAAATAATCCAAAAAACTGGAGTTTATGAAGAAGAACATGACATCATGATTGGAGGAAGACTCATTAATAACCTGTGCTATACAGATGACACAACCCTGCTTGCTGAAATTGAAGAGGATTTAAAACATTTGCTAATGAAGATCAAAGAACACAGCCTTCAGTATGGATTGTGCCTCAATATCAACAAAACAAAAACCCTTCCAACTGGGTCAGGAAACAACTTCATGATAAATGGAGAAAAGATTGAGGTAGTCCATGATTTTGCTTTACTTGGTTCTACAATCAACACCTGTGGAAGCAGTAGTCAGGAAATCAAAAGACGAATTGCTTTGGGAAATGCTGTGGCAAAAGATCTCTTTAAAGTATTGAAAAGTAAAGATGTCACACTGAAGATGAATGTGCACCTGACTCAGGCCATGGTGTTTTCAGTTCCATCATATGATTGTGAAACCTGGACACTGAACGAGGGAGACAGGGGAAGAATGGATGCTTTTGAATATGGTGCTAGAGATCAATATTGATATACCATGGCCTGACAAAAGAACCCACAGATCTGTCTTAACAGAAGTGCAACCAATGTGCTCCTTGGAAGCAAGGATGGCTAGACTGCATCTTATGTATTTTGGACATGTAGTCAGGAGGGACCAATCCCTGGACAAGGACATCATGTTTGGGAGAGTGGCAGGTCAAGGAAAAAAGGAAAACCCTTCACCAGATGGATTGACACAGTGTCTTCAACAATGGGCTTAAACATAAATAAGATGATGTGCCTTGCACAGAATGGGCGTGTTTTTCATTCTGTTGTCCATAAGAGTGCTATGAGTCAGACCTGACAATGGCACCCAATGACAAGTCAGGTCATCTACTCTGGATGATATCAACATGTACAGATAGTAAACAGTCATCCCTCCACAGGTATCCATAGTGTATGTTGTGTTTGTATCCACAATTGTGTCTCTACCTCAACATGCATCATCAAGTGACTCTCTTCTCTTGGAATCCTGGGACAGTTGACTTGAAGCATTCTGGGGACCACAATATGAAAACATGTACTTGTCCTACAATGATACCAATGAAACACAGGAATGTGAAGGAATTTTTTCAAATGTAATTAAGGTTCCAAATGGACTGATCACCTGACCCTTTAAATTTGGATTGAGAGGTCAAATACAAGGTTTTGATTATAGGAAAGATTTTTGAAATGAGAAAGACCCAATGCATCATTAGTGGCTTGAAGAGAGCAAGGCCTGTGTCTCAAGGAAGGCAGAAAGCCTTTAGGAATGGAGATCAGCTCCCAGCTGACAGCAAAAACATGGAAACCTCCATAGGAGGAACTTAATTCCAGGAACTGCCACAACCTCCAGGAACTTAATTCTTCTAACAACAGAGTGAACGTGGAAGATTTTTCCCTAGAAACTCCAGTAAGAAATCACAACCAACAGTAATTTTGTCCTTGCAATACTCTGAGGGGGAAATTGAGTCCTGTCATACCTATTTCTGAACTGCAGAACTGTGAGCTAATAGATGAGTGTTGTTTTAAGCTGCTGAATTAGTAGCAATTTGTTATACTATAATAATACCATATGATAACATGATACTTTAAGAACATATTTCCACCCAGTTTTCATAATAGGTTATAGTTCCAATCAAAATGCAAGCATATAATTTAATTGTACTCAATAATTTAACTAAAAAATAGTCACAAACTAGGAAAAGGCAAGCTAATTGAAGGGAAAAAATGCCAGTTGAAAAACATTACAAAAGTATAATAATTCATATTATTGTACTAGACCAATTGATAAATATATCTATATTACAAAAAGCCTATAAATAAATCCATGTGTATGTGAGAATTTGGCATATACAAAGCTGCACGCAAATAATGAGGGGAATCAAATATAAAACAAATAGGATTAAGAAAATTCACTTCAGTACAGAAAATATATATCTATGTGTATATACACACACACACACACACACACACACACACACACACACACATATATTTTTTTTGCGGTACTGGGGGTTGAACCCTGGGCCTCGTGCTGGACCACTGAGCTGCACCCCCTGCCCATTTTTTACTTTATTTATTTATTTATTTATATTTTTTGAGATAGGGTCTCACTAAGTTACGCAGACTGCCTCTGGTCTCGAACTTGCAATCCTTCTGCCTCCACCTCCCGAGCTGCTGGGATTACAGGTGTGCGCCACCATGCCTGGCCAAAATGAATAAAATTTGATGCAATCCTCATACCACACCCAATAACTTCCAGATATATTAAATATCTTTATTTTTAAAACAAAGCCTCATAACTCTTACTAAAATCTAAATAAATTTGATTACTTCAGTCGGACATAAAGATATTTCCTAAAAGCAACATTTTTCTCTTTCAAGGAAGGAAATCATACACTACAAAGAAAGCACCTTGGCATATTTTACTGTATGAAAATTATAATGTTACAAATATGCTACAAAGTAAAAATGTAGCTAACTAATAGGAAGAATATTTTTGCAATATTTATTATAACAGAAATATTTGTTAAAAAGTGAAGCTAATGCAAAATTTGCTAATAAAAAGCAAGGTACTTTTGGAGAGTAAACAGTCAAAATATGAATTCAGAGCTGCTTAATAACTAGTGATTATGGAATTGCAAAATAGAAGAGCAATTAAAGAGACTTTTCACAAGTTAGACTGAAAAAATTCCAAAAAATTATAAGAATGAGGTTTTAGGAACCTTCTAATAGGAGGATACATGGGCATAACCTTTATGTAGTACATGAGATGCTTCCTAACACAATAGTGGCCAGATCATTTAACCCATTAACTTTCCTCCTTATTTTATAACTTGAAAAAATGTTCACATGTACACATGATTTCATTTTCTAGAATAACCACTGAAGTACTATTTCTCATAAACATCTGTTGATACAAAACAAAAACATATAAACAAAAAGGAACTCATATTTATAAATGGCAAAGTGTACCACAGTAAAAAGAAAGAAATTATATCTTCATCAAAAACTTGAGATATCTCAAAGTTGGCAAATAAGGAAAACAGGATGAGTTGGGCTCTAGATACATACAAAATGACCCTTTCATATATTGAAGTGACAGCAAGCTAAAGATACATAATGAAAGAAAGAAAAGAAAGAAAGAAAGAAAGAGAAAGAGAAGGGAGAGAAGGAGAGAGAAAGAAACCCATTATAGTAAAGTTACATCAAAGAGACGAGAGTCAACTGGAAAGTCTGAGTGGTATTTGAATAATGGGAGTAAACACAAAGTAGTTTCGGGTTATTATTCAAGTTATAAAAACAATATTCATGAACCATACTGACATAAAAAGTGTTTCAATAAATATATAAATGGAAAAAAGATACAAGTCTCTCTTGTAGAAAATGTGACATACACATGTATGTGTGTGCGTATGTGTGTAGTTGTTGTTAGGTGCAGTCAAATTGGTGTCCAACTCGTAGCAACCCTACATACAACAGGTGAAACACTATTGTTAGTGCCGCTCTGCTATTCATAGGGTTTTCAACGGCTGATTGCTTTTCGGGAGTGGGCTGACAGGTCCTTTTTCCAAGCCTTCAGTACCTGGTGTTCCCAGGTGGTCTCCTATCCAAGTACTAACCAGGTCTGACCCTGCTTAGCTTCTGAGATCTGATGGGATTGGATGCCACAGTGGCATGGCTGCAGGCGTGTGTGTGTGTGTGTGTGTGTGTGTGTGTGTGTGTGTGTGTGCGTGTGTACACATACATACACACACATATAATATTTTCTACTTTCAAAAAGAGAGAATCTAACTCTGCAGTGTAGACTGCACATAATGACTTCCTTCCAAAGAGTAGAGTATGGAAAGCCAGAGTGGAAGAACTTTGTGACTGAGAGAAAATCTGATAAACACTCCCTCTACCACTGATCAAGGTGATCATCAGTGATTAGTCACGGTGGCAGTAACCCAGATATGATGTGATGACAATAGTACTTTACCTCTGTGGTCTTTTTCCCCCAAATTCATAATTCTATTATAAAAATGAGGAAAAACCTCTCATAAATCCAAGTAGACAGACATTTTACAAAATACCTGACCATACTCCTTAAAATCATCAAGGCCATTAGAAACACGTAAAGTTTACGAAACTAACTGCCAAGAGGAGCCTAAGAACATAGGACAACTAAATGTAATGTGGTATTCTGGATGAGACCCTAGAAAAAGAAACAAGATATTAGGTAAAAACTAAAGAAACTCTAATGAAAGTATGGACTTTAATAATATATGAATATGAGTATTGGTACAGAAAGTATAATAAATATGCCATACAAATGTAAGATGCTAAAAACAGGGGAAAATTGGTATGGTATTTGTGAAAACCCTCTATATTATTGTTTGGATTTTTCTATAAATCTAAAATTACTCTAGAATTTAAAAGTTTATTAAAGAGAAAAAAGAGCTAATTGGATAGCATTTTGCATTTATTAAAAGACAAAATTATAACACAATAAGTATGAAATTGAGGGTTGTGTTGTTATATATAACATTATACATTTTATATTATTTGTAGTGTCCTTCACTTTTTATCTTTAAAATTAAAAAAAAGTTTACATGTGAAGAAAATTAAATGTCTTCCAAATATTCCATAAATAGATGAGTTTGGATCATCACTGGTGTAGATAACCACAAAATTACTGACTTGATTTTATGTTATATGTTTGGGTATTTTCCAAGCTGAAATTGTACCATCTTGTCAAATGGACACTTGCTACAACTTCATTATTTTGGACAATCTTCCCAAGAAAATGCTTTAATTTATAATAAGCCTCCTTAAACTAGCAACCAAGATTTCAGTATTTCTGATCCTAAATGTTAACAGGTAACTTGTTTATAAAATTACTTCAAATGGAAAAAGCCTATTGTTACATAATGATCTGGAAATAATATTTGCCTGTGTTTATCCTATATTAGAGGCAATCTGCCTAATTTTCTCTATTTTGCCTCCAGAGGTCAAGATTTTATACCCCAGAAACGTGGAGGAAGCAAAAGTGGTCTTTGGTCTCCTCTTATATTTGTAACTCAAACTACCTATAGGAGGCTAGCAAAGAACACAGCTCCATGGTTAATGAACTGTCCTTGTAGTTCCCTAAAAGAACCTGAAAGCCTTTTCAAAAAAGAGTAGTAGCAGGGTGCTTAGCATTATTCAAAAAATTAAAAGCAGTCTTGAGAATAAGAAAAGGAAAAGGAACAGAATGGGATTACAAAAATGTGGTTATCCAGTCATTCAAGAGACAACTCTGCAAAAGTGATAATATGTTAATTATTTAAGACTGCTTTAAGTGGACTTGACAGGTAATTACTAATGACATTCTTGTGGCTATGGCCCATGGGGAATATGGATAAGCTGATGCAAGTCATTTGTCTAAAAACATCTGGTTAATGATCATTGTTCTCTGACCGAGTTGGAACACGATATTAATTAAAAACCAAAGGGATGAATGCTTCTCTACATTACCAAAGCAATACACTATCCAGACCTTCCAAATGTGGAATTTGCTTCACTGGTTCAACCTCATCTTGCTTTGCTTCAGTCTTAGTGAGAAATTAGCTTCCACAGTCCACAAGGGAAAAAAAGCCAATTTTTTTAAAGCAAAATTTTGTGCACTTATGAAACCTTGGAGGAAAACATATCTTCATTTACAACAGTGGTTCATACCTTTGTGTGAAAGATGACAGACCCATTAGAGAATGTGATAAAAGATATAGTAGCTTTCCTTGTTGACTGTACAATGTATGTACATACACACCTTCAAAGTTATACAAACAATATCTTGGGGGTCATGAACACACTGAAGGGCAACAAGGAATCACATGTTAAGAATTTATACATTTCTGAGAAATATAAGCACTGGAAACTCTTACAGGTTTACATTTCCATATTGGTATAAGTTTTTGTATGATCTTAAATAAGAATAATTGTGAAAGCAAGGATCATGCTGCATATTATCTCAAAAATTTGCAAAAAACATTTCAATAGAAAACAAGTAGATTTAGCATCAAAAAAGTGGCAGAGATATTGGTTGGATGATCAGAAACAAAAAGAATTGTACTTAAAGCTTTAATGTATGGAGGAGAGATGATTCTCAGAAGAATAACTTTTCACATTGAAATTGTATGTGAAAAGGAACATGGAGATTGCTAAATAATTTATAGCTATAATAAAGAAAGTACAAGTAGGAATATTTTAAATAGTCTCTAGAAATGTATGTATATCAGATTTTAACATATTTATATATTGAGCAATGAGTGAAATCTCTTAATTCAATTTGAATTTTAGATTATTGAACCAAAGAAGAAATTAGATGCCATAAGAGTTATTGCAAGCATATGCTTATGCCTATAAATTTGTTGTTGCTGTTAGGTACCATCAAGTTGGGTCCAAGTCATAGTGATGCTCATATTTTGAATTCCAATGATATTGAAAATTTATTTCTCAATCAATAAATACTAATATAAAGTATTATTAATTTGCCAGGTACTATACTATCAAATGGGGGTTGGGATTTAGTTCAGTTGGTAGAGTGCTATTCTGCAGTCTCTGAGGTCCTGAGTTCTATTCCCAGCATGGCAAAAATGGGAGAAGGATGTGGCAGTCCACTCATGAGGCAATCCTGAAATAATCAGCCATTGAAAATCCTATAAGGGTTGGTATGAGTTGGTTTCAACTTAACAGCACCTAACAACAACTATGGGGCTGGGATTTAGCTCAGTTGGTAGAGTGCTGTGCTGCAGTCTCTGAGGTTCCGAGCTCAATTCCCAGTACCACAAAAATGGGAGAAGGGCCTGGCAATCCACTCCCAAGGCAATCCTGAAACAGTCAGCCACTGAAAACCCTATGAGGGTCGCTATGAGTCAGATACCGACTCGACAGCACCTAACAACAACAACTACAACAACAGAATACTATGAAATGGGAATACAGTATCTGAAAAGATAGATGTGGTTCTTTACTTCATGGGACATATAAAGAGCTTCCATGTTGAAAGAGGCAGGAGAGGTAGGGCTTTGTGTGTCTTGATCTTGGCCTATCTTTGATCTTGGCCTATCTTTCCAATTTTTTCTAGTTCCATATCACTATATACTCCCTTTCTCTTAGGTCCTGCCTTTTGGTATTCATTTGTGGTGTCCTTTAAAACCCCTTTCTATCCTGATCATCATCTAACACCTACTCATAACCCCAGTATCTGGTCTTATGATGTTTCCTCAAGGTTACTTGAGCTTTTATAGTTCTATAAACTTTGTAATACTCTTTATATTTCAAATTATTTCATCAAACTCTTAGGATTTTTTTTTTCTGAACTCTATGATTAATGATGACATGGGTCCCAAGATCCCACAAAGTTTCTGGAACAGAGTTGATAGCTTAACACAGATTTAGGAAATAAAGAATGAATTAAAGAATGATTAGCTACTGTATCGCTGAGAAATAACAATTCATAGGAGCTCCAAGTGTGAAAAAGGCTAGTTCTTTAAAGTGATAGAGATCTGTCCTTGGTAGGAAATGCCGTCACTACAAGCAAAAACAGAATGTAGTGCTCATGCCCGAAGTCATAGAAAATGTGTTTGCTTGAAATCTTCAAGTTACCCAACCATTACCCATGCAGCCATTCATAATTTGCAGGTGTATAATAATATATTGAATGGCCACCAAATAGGAAAATGCTCTATTTCTGTCTTTTTCATAAGATCTTCTAGTATAAAATACAAGGTCTTATATATAGTAGGAACTCAACAAATATTTGCTGGAAGAAGAGGAATGAATGTGTTAAAAACCACAGGGAAAAAAAGGGATAAATTTTAAAAGCATGGTGAAAAGGGTTTCAAGGCAATATTTCTTCTAATATGAATGCTTTAGCCAAAATAACCCATGTTGAATATTTATACTGTATAAGCAGGTTGGCATTTCCAGAAATTAGGCTTTCTCTTTGCTTCATTAGGTGTCTTCATTTGATGATTTATTTGGGGGTTTAAATCCACTGGAAACATGCACAAATAAGAAGCAACATAGAATCATGTATTTGCAAATATTTAAAATCAAATCAGAAAAATACTCATCATCTGTTCCTTTCTCATCACAGCTTAATTTAATATGCAAATTAGCATGGCTTCTGCCCATATCTAAATTTTACTTGGCAGTTTTCTAATTTATTTTAAAATTTTATAGCACACATAGAGTTCATAAATTAAATTACATTGAAGTCTTGCTTTGATTCCTAATATTTTATGATATTAAGTATTATGATTTTTGATATATTATGATAATAAGCTAATTTTCTGTGAAGTATCTATAGTCTTTTTTCTTGAATATATGTTTGAATTTATTGCAACAAAATGACCTCATTTTTCTTTTATCCATTTTATATACAAAGAATAAAAAGCTCAATTTAAAAACAATGGAATCTTTTTATAGTAGAGGAAATAAAATTCTAAAATAGCTTTCTGTATATGAAGTATCTCTAAATTCATCTTGCTTAAATAATCTAATAAGCATCTCTAAACAACATATTAGTGTAAAGAATTAGTGAATATTCACTGAATTTTACCTGTTTATAAAGTAGAATTATAGACAAATATACTCAATACTAGGGTAGGGGTTTACTTCGGTTGGTAGAGTACAGCACTGCACTCTCTGAGGGCCTGGGCATTCATCCCAGCATTGCAAAAATGGAGGACTTGACAGTCCATTCCCTAAACAATTCTGAAACAATCTGCCATTGAAAATTCTATGAATAGCAGAAAAGTACTGGCATAGTGCCAGGCATTGTACAGTGTCAGGGAGTGTTCTTTTCTGTTACACATAGGGTCACTATGAGCCAGACCTGATTCATAGGCACCAAACAACCATAGCAACAACATCATAGTTCATACTTACAAGAAAAAGTTTGCCCAGTTTCATTAGATACATTATCATGTTTCCTACATGGATTTTCTTCTTTTATCTTTGAATTATTTGTATATAACAATATGATTTTTTCATTTATTAAGTGATTTATAGAAATTGTTGTTGTTGTTGTTAGGTGCCATCGAGTCTAGTCCAACTCAAAGCAACTCTCATAGGGTCTTCAATGGCTAATTGTTTCAGAATTGCTCATGGTGTGGACTGCCACATCCTTCTCCCAGTTTTTGCACACTGGGAATCAAATCAAGGACCTCAGAGAGTGCAGGGCAGCACTCTGCCAATTGAGCTAAATCCCAACCCTTTCTAAAAATTATGGGAAGATAAATCAATAATTTGCATATATTACAATGCTGAGACAATAGCTTCAATACATTATCCAAACATATTTTAGCCTCAACTGGTGTGTTCTTAAATTACTTAAGAAATAAGAACATTGCTGCCTGGAAAAATCTGTTTTCATTATTATTATTATTATTATTATTATTATTATTACTATTTTAATGGAGTTCACATTAAGTGAAAGAAAAGTTGTACCTAAGAGGTAATAATGTTTCCTTATAAATGGATATATATATGTGTGTGTGTGTATATATATGTATATAGAATTATAAATGGAGATATATGTGTGTATATGTGTATATATGTATATATGTAATGTATACATATAAATATATATATTTATTTAAAAAGACATATATATTTATAAAATTTGGCCCAAATTGTTTTTATCCTTGTTTGACTGCTAGGACAGAAATGAAGGATACCAGCAGAGTATATCACTCCAAAAATATATCTCTTTGGCATATGAATTATTTTGAGCTAAAGGCCATTGGGGACTAGCAGCTGCCAACAAAACAAAACAAATCAAAACAAAACAAAAAACTCTTTATTTCCCCCTAACTCCCTAAAACTACAATATAAATTTCACATTTTGCAAAGGATATTTCTATTTATAAAGGAAATTTCCCTTTGTAAAAATATCTCTATACCAAGACTAGAGTTACTCCCAAAGACAACTCTTATTACCTGATTCTTTTTTTACTGGAAATTTTTAATGTACAACTTAATGTGTTTCATTCTGACATGCATTTCATTGTGGCATTTCCATATATGCATTTCATTGTATATTGCACAGATAACTTGCCCCTTACCCTCTTCTGCCCCTCCTCCCCCCTCTCTCATTCCCCCACCAATGGTTTCTCTTCTACTTGCATGTCTTTTTGTTGGAATATTTTTCTATATACCCTTGCATCCCTATTTGCACAGTAAGAGAGCATTTATTTATCACACATTTATTTTTTCTCCTGACTTTTCCAAGTTGAACACCTTTTCCTGTGCTTAGCCGAATATGATATGTAATCTTCAATTATTTAGCCACCTCTTTGCTTCATCCTTTGTGAACTCTCACACATAAATTCTTAATTAAAGCTGATTTTTCTCATGTTGACCTGCCTCTGCAGTTTCATTCATGGGCCCTAAATATTGAATCAAGTGGAGTAGAGGGAAAAAGATGTTTAGCCTTCTCTAGGTAAGTTAGAGGCCCCATCACATTTCTCTCTGATACTTCTTCACCTCCCCAGCATCTTAATATGCCACATGCCTCAGACTTGACCAGAAAATGGAAAGAGCATAGGGTAATGTCTGAAATAACTTCACTGCCAATGTGAAGTAATAAGAAATATATATATATATTGGTCTCTGCATCTAGTCCCTAGTACAAAGCTCATAATACTCTTGGAATTTCCTGGGCTCTAAGAAAATCTTTTGTTCGATTAAAGTGACTCTTGGTGGGCTTCTGGATAGTCAGGTCACCAGAAAGAACTAGCCCTGCTTACAAGATTGGAGCTTTCAAGCCAGGTGCAGTGGCATAAACCTGTAATCCCAGCAACTAGGGAGGTGGAGCCAGGAGGTTGGTGAATTTGAGGCCAGAGGCAGCCTGGGTGATTTAACAAGACTGTCTCAAGATAAAAAAATGTAAAAGAGACTGGAAGTGTAGCTCAGTGGTAGAGCATTTGCAAAGTATGCAGTAGACCCTGAGTTTACACCCTAGTATCAAAAAACTACAACAACAACAACAGCAAAAGAAGATGGGACCTATCAACTCCATCTACATACCTGAAAGAGAGGAGGATTGGATATGGAGTTAATGAGTGATCGTGTTTATGGGATGAAGCTTCCATAAAAATCCCTTAATTTGGGGGTCCAGGGCTTCTGGATTGGTGACCACATCTGCCTATTAGGAGGATGTCATGCCTAACTCACATGGACAGAAGTTCCCGAGCTTGGAACCCTCCCAAACTTTGCATTGTGTATCTCTTCATGTGGCTTTTCATCTGTATCTTTTACTCTATCCTTTATTAATTGACTGGTAAGTGCAAGCAAAGTGGCCTCCTGAGTTCTCTGGGTCTCTTTAGCAAATTAATCAAACTCAGGAGGGGGTAGGAAGAGCACTGATTGATGGCTGATTGGTCCAAGGATCAAGTGAGAATCTACTATTTGAGGTTGAGTTCTGGGGGAGGGCTAGTGTTGTGGGACTGAGCCCTCAATCTAGGCTCCAGAGTGACTTCCTGGTAGATAGTGTCAGAATTGAATAGAATTACAGGGGACTAGCCTCATAGCCATTGAAGTATTGTTTGGTATGTGGGGAAATAATGGCACATCTGGTGTTGAGTTGTGAGTGAGAATAGGAAAATCTTTTTAAAATTTTTATTTTATTTTATTTTAATTGTATTTCAGAGTCAGAAAAAAGGGGAAAATCATCAATGGTAAGAAATAGACATGCCATTTAACTATACCATGGCTGTATATAATTATCTCAAGTGCTCTCTCTCTCTGTCTCTCTGTCTCTCTCTCTCTCTCTCTGTCTCTCTCTCTCTCTCTCTCTGTCTGTCTCTCTGTCATATTCTGTAAATTGGGTATATTGAGACAAAATTCCTTATAAAATGTTTATGAGAAATAATTAGGTAGTATATTCAATATGGATATCAGACTGGCTGATCTGTGATAATCACTACACGTAATTAAGCTTGTACAGCAAGAGTACTAATATTTTATTATATGACTATATGGACCTTCTATGGATTTATATCCTATTCATGAAATTTCTATTTACATAGTAAGTGCTGCTTATATATACAGTTTCTTATATTTGGAGTTATTGTTAGAGGAGGAAATATTCTTTGACGAGTTGAATTCTACCTGAGCCCTGTGCTGCTGGAGAGCAGGGGTAGTTCAAATAATTCTTTCTTACTCCACCCTATTTTGTGTTTTAGGAAACAACTTACAACAATAACCATACCTCCTTTACCATGTGACTTAGACAAAGCTTGTGCATGATCCATTGTTTATCTACGACAAGGCCACATACACACCATTCAAAATCCTATTCTTGAGCCTGGCACTGAGGCGCATGCCTGTAGTCCCAGGGACTTGGGAGGTGGAGGCAGGAGGATCTCAAGTTTGAGTTTGAGACCAGAGGCAGTCTGCATAATTTAGAGAGACTCTGTCTCCAAAAAATAAATAAATAAATAAAAATATGGACTGGGAGTGCAGCTCAGTGGTACAGCTCTTGCAAAGCATGAAAGTACAAGGTCATGGGTTCAACACCCAGTACCACAAAAAAACAAAACAAAACAAAACAAAACACCCCAATCAAACAAAAAACCTATTCTTTCACCCCTGAATGATTAGCTGAACTGTTTTATATTGTTAAAGACAATTTTTTTCATGATGGTTGTTAAATATGGTAAGGAAGATTTTATTCAAGTGTAGGCTATCACAGTAAATAGAGGGACTGTCATTGAAATGAGATCTTGAAGTGGAAAAGACAGACTGAACTCAACTCCAAGTAAAGTCTGGACTAGTGTAACTTTACAGATGAGTAAGGTAAGGGTCAGTGGATAGAAAATTATGAAGTAGAAATATCAGGAGCAAAGAGGGGGTTTTGATAAACTGACATACCAGACCAGGGTGATCAGACATCACCTTGGTGTGAAAATATAAGTAATCTTTTCTTACAAACTATTTTTATACAAATTATTATCCAACTTTACACACTCCCCATATTTTGTATCCTAGGGAGGCTCTGTTCTCCCTCAAGCCTCCATTTCTCTCTCCACATGCCTAGACATGCCTGGACTGGTAAAGTTTCTTTGCTCTCTCTAAATTTCTTGTCCTCTAAAAAAGTCTAAGATAACCCCCTTCTCTTTCCCACTATTAGCCAATCAGGTTTAGCCAAGATTGTGAGGTCAAAACTCTAACCAATTGGGTGAGACCCAGTCACAGGGATTGTGTTAGGAAATGAAATACCAGACTGACCTCCCACCTTTGTACTTGCTTGCTTGCTGATTGGACTCAAAACAGGCACCCTCTCAGCAGAGATAAGTGGCCTTGCCAAAATAAAACTTAAAATCTTTAATTCTACTGTCTTTACGATGGACATGGAGCATATCTCCAACACTGGGAATGCTGAAGCATGAAGAACCTATCAGATACCAAGGGTGACCAGATATTGAGCATGAGTAGTTCTGGTTAACTGACTTAGCAGCTGTCCTAATAAAATTACACAATGCGAGATAAGCACCTAAATCCAGAAGTCTAGACCTACTTGAATAGAGTTTGGTGATGTAGGGGATCTTTGTGTGTACTTATAGATCTATCAGAACATGATGCTTACTAACAAAACTGGCTGCTCTTTTCTCTTTCCCTGAGGCCCCTAGGCCTGAGCTCACTTCATTCTGAGCCAGCAGACAGCCCTTCTTTAGCCTCCTTAAAGGTCTCTCCCAGAAAATAGTCTAGCCTCAAGGCAAAACATAATTTGATCATGCTACCTTTTCATCCTGCTTCTCTGCATCAGTTCATTTCTTTCTATAAAATAAAACAATTTTTTGGCTCATTCTTGACACCTTCACCGATTTTATGTTCATAATAATCTCCATTGCAACAGTCCCTCTCCCTATTGCAATAGTCTCCTCTTGCCCATGTTACCCTGCAATAATTCTTTCTAGTAAAATCTCTCCTTACAAAGTCTAGACTTACTTTTTGTCATGTATTCCAGGGGTGGGAGAGGCAGGTTTGATTTTCCAAATAACAGACCAGCAAATATTGGTGTGTTGGCACCTTTTGTCTCCCTTTCTCTTGAAGGAAAAATATATATACCCAAAGATTATGTTATTACGTATAACCAAGACAGTTGTTGTTGTTAGGTGTTGTCAAATCGGTGTCCAACTCGCAGAGACACTGCACAACAGATGAAACACTATTGTCAGTGCTTGTCTGCTCTTCATAGGGTTTCCAGTGGCAGATTGTTTTTTTTGGGAGTGGGTTGCCATGTCCTTCTCCCAAGCCTACAGTATCTGGTGTTCTCAGGTGGTCTCCCATCCAAGTACTAACCAGGCCAGACCCCGCTTAGCTTCCAAGATCTGATGTATTCATACACCACTGTGGTATGGCTGCAGGCACCAACACAGTAGCCACCTTCAATCTTATTATTTAAGTTGCAAAGGAGGAAAATGCCATGTTTCCTCCCACTTCACTATCACTGGTATTTCTTGAAGGTCTTCAGATGATCTTTTATTCTGATCATTAGCTTCTAATGAATATGTGACACGACTTTTATCTTGCCCCCACACAATAATCTCATCTTTCCCTTCTGCCAGGACTAATACAAGAAACAAAAATCCTCTTACTTTATTTTCCATGATAGTTCCTTTCAATTGTGTACTGTAGATATGTCTTAAAAATGTGGAGAGTATTATAAAAGAATCCAGCACAGAGTAGCGCATAATTAATAATAATAGCTATCAGTTTTTAGAGGATTTACCCTCACATCTCAAGCCTCCTTCACATCTCTTTCTGTTTCTTTGAAGTGCATAACTTCTCACACTTTGTTATGCAGAACAATTCAAGAGTTTCTTATCCCTACCACGGATTCAGCTCTGGGGATACTAAAATAACATATGCAACAATTCATTAATGATTCTGCCAAGCAGAGATACATTTATTGCAGAACTTCTTTAGCAACACAGGGCACTGTCAAAAGGCTTTGAAAGTAAAAAAAAAAAAAATCTTGAAGATTAGCTAGCAAAAGGGGAGAATGGTTAAATAAGCTGAAAGCCATTGGCTTGAACCAGTCTCTGGACTTTGAGATTCTATGGAATGGAACCCAAAAAATGGGTTCCAAAAAATGGAACCCAACTTAGTGCATAAACAAGCTGAAACCTAATGTAGAAGTATGATTCTGTTACAGAGAGTAGGATCTCAGTCAATCACTGCAACTATGGTTAATTATAGGCAGTCAGATGATTATACCAGGTCCAAATAAGGATAATAGCTATACAGCTATTTCTGTACTTTCTGTGTTCAGACTATAAAAACTCATTGCCCACTTGCTGAGAAGAGCCCTCTGAACTTTTAGTTTCAGTGCTACCAAATTCACAAGCTTCTAAGTCCTTGATTTATTTTGTTCAATATTTTTCTTTTAACTCACCACTCATCCTTTCCTTTTCCATAAGTAAATGTAGTTATCAGTGTTGTTGTTGTTGTTAGGTGCTGTTGAGTCGGTATACGACTCATATCGTCCCTCATAGGGTTTTCAATGGCAGACAGTTTTGGGATTGCCTTGGGAGTGGATTGCCAGGCCCTTCTCCCATTTTTGCGGTGCTGGGAATTGAACTTGGGACCTCAGAGACTGCAGTGTAGTGCTCTACCAACTGAGCTAAATCCCAGCCCCAGTTATCAGTGTAATATGCTTTATTTCAATGGATTATCCCCAATACATACAATTCCATTTTAAGATTTCATTTTAAATGTGTTCTGCTTATTTGATAGTGTTTTGTGAACTTTATAAATTTATCTCAAACTCTGAATACTAAAATAGACAAAATAGTACTTCCAGCAGTTACCTCCACTTTTAGTTCCCAAAGTTGATTGTCCATTTTTTAGTTGAATAATATCCCTCTTTCAGTGTTGCTTGGTTTGGGATGCTTCTTGAGTCAGGAGGTGAGTTACTTCAGTCAATCAGGTTATAAAGACTACTGGAACATGGAACACTGGCTAAAGAAGACTCACTTTCTTACAGCATAAATACTCTATTGTTCATTCATATAAACTTTTGGCTTATGGTCCTCTTCTGCAGCCATCACAAGCTGCTTATGGACATCTAACCTTGAGTCTCACAGATATGCCATTCTCTAGTTTTGATCAAAAATATCTTCATCTAGCTGGGC
>VMDO01027680.1:0-24939 GCA_007922755.1 Pedetes capensis | reverse complement strand
AGGTCATACCGTGGCTCTCGTATACGTGTTCTAATTTTCTTCAGCTTCAGTTTGAACTTGCGTATGAGAAGTTGATGGTCTGATCCACAGTCAGCACCTGGTCTTGTTTTGACATTTTGTACAGAGCTTCTCCATCGTCTCTTTCCACATATGTAGTCAATTTGATTCCTGTGTGTTCCATCTGGTGAAGTCCATGTGTATAGTCTCCATTTATGATGTTGAAAAAATGTATTTTTAATGAAAAGGTCATTGGTCTGACAAAATTCTATCATGCGATCTCCAGCTTCATTTCTGTCACCAAGACCATATTTTCCAACTACTGGGCCTTCTTCTTTGTTTCCAACCTTTGCATTCCAGTCACCAGTGATTATCAGTATGTCTTGATTGCATGTTTGATCTATTTCAGATTGCAGAAGCTGATTAAAGTCTTCCCTTTTTTCTTTTGTGGTCTTAGTGGTGGGTGCATAAATTTGAATAATAGTCATATTAACTGGCTTCCTAGCAGGCGTATGGATATTATTCTATCATTGACAACATTGTATTTCATGACAGATCTTGAAATGTCTTTTTTGATGATGAATGCAACCCCATTTCTCTTTAGTTTATCATTCCCAGCATAGTAGACCATATGATTGTCTGACTCAAAATGGCCTATGCTGGTTGATTTTAGGTCACTGATGCCTAGAATGTCAATGTTTATGAGCTCCGTTTCTCTTTTAACAATTTCTAATTTTCCTAGATTCATACTACGTACATTCCATGTTCCAATTATTAATGGATGTTTACAGTTTTTTCTCCTCATTTTAAGTCGTGCCACATCAGCAAATGGAGGTCCCTGGGGCTTTACTCCATTTCCGTCATCACAGTAGACTCTACTTGGAGGAGGCAACTCCTCCCCAGTACTCTTTTAAGTGCCTTCAAACCTGGGTGGCTCATTTTCTGGCACTATATCTGACAGTGTTTCTTTGCTATTCATTGTGTTTTCAATGACTAGTTGTTTTGGGAGTGGCTTGCCAGGTCCTACTTCCTAGTCTGTCTTAGTCTGGAAGCTCAGCTGAAAACCTGTCCACTATGGGTAACCTTGCTGATGCCCGAGGTTATAGTGGCAGAACTCTCAGCCTCATTGCAGCATACATGCCCCCACCGTGCGTCAAACTGACAGACGTGTGGGGGAAAAGATACTTTGGACAATTATAAAGGAAGCAGAGACAAGACCCCCAACATCTAACTGCACAGCTCTTCACGTGTCTGTCTCTCCCTATTGAAATGGAGCCACTGAGGGCACAAACTGGGCTTCATTCATAATAGACTTTTATGGTGGAGTATCACTGGGCACGCAAAAACTATTTGCTACTGTTTATTGAGGAAAGGTAGGAAATTATGAAGGGAAGCTCTATGATCTTGATGTTGAATATCCCCTAAAGGTCTGTACTGAAGGCTTTGGTCCCCATGGTTCCTCTATTGGAAGACAGAGGAAGTTTGGGAAGTTGGGGCTTAAAGGGAGGGCTTATAGCCATTGGGGGCATGTCTCTAAAGGGGATAATGGGATATTGGTCCCTTCCAGCATCTTTTTTACATCCAGGCTCATGATGTGAGCTGTTTTCTCCACTACATGCTTCCTACTCTTACTACTTGGCCCAAAGAGATGCACTCACCTGAAAATGTGCTGTAATCTTGAAATCATAAGCCAAAATAAACATTTTTTCTTTATAATTTAATTAGTTCAGGCATTCCATTATAATGATGTAGAGCATATTAATATATGGAGGCATAAATGGATTGAGAGCTGAAGGAATGGATGAGAATTCTACATAGTTAAGTCAGTTTTATTATCACAATTTTAAGAGAAAAATCAGTAAATAAATTAGAAAATATACCATGCAATAGATAATGTATGATCTTACCTTTCACATACAATCTTAAAACATTAACTTTATCTTGAATTTGAAGTTATTTCAATTTTTCAAAGATTATCACATCACTGTTAGATTAAAATTGAAAATGCTTAAACTCCATTTATATTACTCATAAACAACAATAATAACTCTTCCACCTTACATATTTCAATTCCAAATGTTAAGATCCTTATATTAATGAATGGCCCAAACTGCAGCAAATAGTTATTATAATCCAGGAGACAAATAACTTTTTGCTGAATTCCTTAAAGTGACCATGAGGTTGGAAATAACTACTGTGCTTTAATCTTTTCCAAATGACTTCATGTATACCCAAAGAAAAATATTTTCAAAAAATCTTAATTTTATCTGTCACTGTGTTTATGGAAACTCTCAGTGTAAGTAATTCAGATGAGAATAGTCAAGAGATAATTTCCTTTCTTTTCATTCTTTAAGACATTAATTATAGAGATACAGAGAATTAATTGGAAGAGAGAATTCACATGACACTTGGGTATAGTTTTACATTAAGCACAGGAAAAATCAGTTTTGCTAGAGAAAAAATTATTTTATACCTTCAAATGATATCTCTAATCCTCTTGTTACTCAATACTTTCTTTTGTTAGTAAATAGAAAAAATGAGAAGGTCATAATTATGCCAAAATTTATTAAAAACCCATCTCCTCAAAGTAAAGTGGTTTAACCTATCAAAGAATAATACAAATTACCAGTGATAACTTGTCTTTTTCATCAAGGGACGGCTTCTAAGGCATTGTTCTTATATTTAAGTCATTGACAATCTAGTTAGAATGATAAATATTACACACACACACACACACACACACACGTTGAATTGATACAGATGCTCAGGATCATGAGCATTATTTTCTTAGAACTGAGCTGAGAGTGTCTGTACATGAGGATTTGTTCAACCATAATAGCTTCTTAGATTCCCTCAACTTGAGTTAAGACTTAAAAAAAAAAAGACATATGAGTAGCCAAGGATATGAGATATGAGGTGGGATGGAGGAACAGAACAGAGGCCTTGGGTGGCTCTACTCCATGAAATAGTGTTTTATGTGCTGACTTGTTGTTGTTAGGTGCTGTTGAGTCAGGTCCCACTCATAGCTACTCTCATAGAGTTTTCAATGGCTGATTATTTCAGGAATAGTTTTGAGAATGGGCTGCCACATGCTTCTCCCATTTTCAATGTACTAGGGGTGGAACCCAGGGCCTCAGAGAGCACAGAGGGGCACTTTACCATTTGTGCTAAGGCTTAGACCACAATGTGCTGACTTACACATTAACATTTTATGTTCTTTTGCTTTTATTCAGGTCACTGAGAAAAACATAAATAACCTATGGGGAATATTTACATGTACATCAGATTATAAATGTTATTATTGTTGTTAGGTGCCATCAAGTAAAGTCCAAATCATAGTGACTCTATGTATAACAGAATGAAATATTCCCCAATATTGTTCCAGGCACACAATCTTTTTTGTGTTTAAGCCCATTGTTGGAGACACTGTGTCAATCCATCTATTTGAGGGTCTTCCTTTTTATTGTTGATGTGCTACTCTCCAAAACATGATGTCCTTCTCCAGGGAATGGTCTCTCCTGACAACATGTCCAAACTACATAAGAGGCAGTCTAGCCATCCTTGATTCCAAGGAACACTCTGTTTGTACTTCCTCTAGGATGGATCTGTTGGTTCTTTTGACAGTCCATGGTATATTCAATATTCATCTCCTGTACCATAATTCAAAAATATCAATTCTCCTGTCTCTCTCATTCACTGTCTTTCAAAACCATATGATGCATCTGAAAATACCATGGCATAAATCAGGCACACCTTCATCTTCAATGTGATATCTTTACTTTTCAATATTTTGAAGAAATCTTTTGCAACAGCTTATCCCAATGCAATGTGGCTTTTGATTTCTTGACTGCTGTTTCCATGGGAGTTGATTGTAGGATCAAGTAAAGCAAAATCGTGAACAACCTCAATCTTTTCTCCATTTATCATGAAGTTGCTTACTGACTCAGTTGTAAGGATTTTTGTTTTGTTTATGGTGAGGTACAATCCATAGTGAAGACTGTGTTCTTTGATCTTCATCAGTAAATGCTTCAAATCCTCTTCAGTTTCAGCAAACAGAATTGTGTCGTCTGCATAACACAGGTTGTTAATGAGTCTTCCTCCAAACATGATGCTTCATTCTTCTTCATAAAGTCCAGCTTCTTGGATTATTTGCTCAACAGAATTTGAAGAGGTACTGTGAAGGAATACAGCCCTGGTGCACACCTTTCTGAATTTTAAACCAGGCAGTGTTTGTTCTGTTCGAATGACTGTCTCTTGGTCCATGTACAGATTCCTCAAGAGTACAATTAAGTATTCTGATATTCCTATTCTTTACAATGCTATCCATAATTTGTTATCATCCACAAAGTCGAATGCTTTTCCATAGTCAATAAAACATAGATGCATATCTTTCTGGTATTCTCTGCTTTCAGTTAATATCCATCTAGCATCAGCAATAATGTTGCTGGTGCCACACCCTTTTCTGAATCCAGCTAGATTTTCTGGCAGTTCTGTGTCTATATACTTCTGATATCACTTTTGAATGATCTTTGGCAAAATTTTATTGGCATGTGATATTTATGATATCATTTGATATTTTCAACATTTGGGTGGTTCCCCTTCTTGGGAATAGGCACAAATATGCATCTGTTCCAGTCAGTTGGCCAGGTAGCTGTTTTCCAAATCTCTTGGCATAAACAAGTTAGCACCTGCAGTGCTGCATCTGTTTGTTGAAACATCTCTATTGATATTCCATCAATTCCTGGAACCTTGTTTCACCACTTCCATAAAGGTAGCTTTCAGTTCATCCTTCAGTAACATTGGTTCCTGATCATATGCAATCCCTTGAAATAATTTGTCATCCACAAATTCTTTTTGATACAATGGCTTTGTGTACTCCTTAAAATTCTTTTGATGTTTCCTGCATCATTTAATATTTTCCCCATAGAACCCTTTACTATTGCCACTATAAGCTTGAATTTTTTCTTCAATTCCTTAAGTTTGAGAAAAACAGAGCATGTTCTTCCCTTTTGGTTTTTCATCTCCAGCACTTTGCCCTGTCTTCTTGAACTGCCCTTTGAAATCTTCTATTTAGTTCTTTGACTTTGTTATGTCTTCCTTTTACTTCAGTTACTCAATGTTCAAAGGCAAGTTTCAGAGTATTTTTTGATATATAATTGGGTCTTTTCTTTTTTTCCTGTCTTTTAAATAACCTTTTGCTTTCCTCATGAATGATGTCTGATGCTATGTCATAACTCATCTCATTTTCAATCATTAGTGTCTAATGTATCAAACCTGTTCTTGAGGGGGTTTCTGAACTCAGGTGGGATATACTCAAGGTCATATCTTAGCTCTCTTATACTTGTTCTAATTTTCTTCAGTTTCAGTTTGCACCCACATATGAGCAGTTAATGATCATTAGCTGATCTGATCCCCAATCTGTGTGTTGGTCTTGTTTTTACATTTGATCTGGAGCTTTTCCATTGTGTCTTTCCACAAATGTAGTCTATTTGATTCCTGTATGTTCCATCTGGTGAATCCAACGTATACAGTCACCATTTATGTTGGTGAAAAAAATATATTTGCAATGAAGAGGTCATTTTCTGAAAAAATTCTGTCACACAATCTCCAACATCATTTCTGCTACCATGGTCACATTTTCCAAGTACTGAGTCTTCTTTGTTTCCAACTTTTGCATTCCAGTCACCAGCAATTACCAGTACATCCTGATTGCATGTTTGATCTGTTTCAGATTGTAGGATCTCATAAAAATCTTCCTTATATTCATTTGTGGCTCAATCTTTGTTTTCATATATATTGTATGTTGAGTTTAATAAAAGATGTGTACATTACTTTAAACCAAGTACTTAAGAAAAAATATGTGACAGACAAAAATGTGAAATGTATTTCAATGTGGGCAATGTTAGATATTTTGCAAACTCTTTCCTACTCACTTTTTGAGTTTGACCTTAACTTAATTCTAGCATAAATATGGTGTGTATATTAATAATACATTACTCAGAGGGCATTTACAAATGACATCTATGAATAAAAACTTAAATGTCAATGAATATACAAATTAGTTATTATAAAATATCTTTTCAAACTTATGAAATTTGTAGATAATTACTGGATGATTATCCAGGATCCTCAGGTACAGCCCACATTTATCTGCTTTATGTTTCAGGATATTCTATTTTTTAAAAATAGAATAGTTTGAATAATTTTAGTTCTCCTCTTAAGAGGTAGTATTGATGCCAGGTGTGGTGTCCCATGCCTGTTATCCCATTGACTTGGGAGGTGGAGACAGGATGATCACACTTTAGAGACCAGAGGCAGTCTGT
This sequence comes from Pedetes capensis, assembly GCA_007922755.1. Taxonomy (NCBI): domain Eukaryota; kingdom Metazoa; phylum Chordata; class Mammalia; order Rodentia; family Pedetidae; genus Pedetes; species Pedetes capensis. The sequence continues at coordinate 18,619 of VMDO01027680.1, read as the reverse complement.
TTATTAGCAAGAGTGTCTAAAAAAAATAAAGAAAGAAAACAAACAACAAAAGAGGTAGTATTGTATTGGTAGCATATTTTGCTTCAAGAAAAAATAAGCTGAGCATCCAGTTTTATTTTTACTTGATACCTTTCATTTTATTGTATGCTGATATCCTTTATTGTTCTTCATTATTCTAATCCAAATTAACCTACAGGAATCCATTAGGAATAGTTCATTTTAGATTATATAAATAGTAATTTATTTCTATTCAAGTGTTTTGGATAAATGTTTTCAGAATTTGGCACACAATTTTAATGAAGATAGACATGAGGTGATGTATCCATTGTGGAGACTCAGTAAACACAAATATTGGATTCTTCTCTAATTGAGAGGAAAAAATAAATAATCAAATAAAACCACATGATTTTTTTTCATGGGCGACATGGACAAAATACAGCTTGTCTTCCCTTTTTGGAAAAACACTCTAAAGAGTGGGTTATGAGAAAGTCTTGCACTGTGTGCAATATGTATTAGCAGATCATATCTCTTTTTGTTTCTTTTGCTACTGTCACTGTTGAGAACAGTTTGTTTATGGGAGGCCTCATTAATGGTTCTTTACAGCTGACCCCTGCTGTAGAGGGTATTACCACTCCACAGGTTTCTATCACACAATTTTCTGGGGATGTCAAAAGCATATGTCAGAGCAGAAAGGGCAGAGATAAACCTTGGGGATTCTAAACAGTGACACCTGGCTTGAATTCAATTTGTCAGGAAATGTAAAGCTGTATTGCCATGTACCAAGAAGCTTGGGTTGGCTCAAAATGACTCATTTGCTAGAGTTTAAAATTAACTCTAAGGACTCTCTATGACAATGTTTAAACTCTGTGCAAACATAATGCTGAAATATTTAAGCCCAGTGCAAATTATGTTTTGATTCAAGACAATGAATATGCTTAATTAAACTGGCACTGAAAATGTAAATATTTCAGCTAATGTCGCATTAACGTTAAAACCCTGGGAATTAAATTGTACATTTCTAATCTTTCATAATGATGAAATACAAAATGTTATTGTTGTGTTTATAAAAGAGTCCATTGTTAGGCAGCATACTCACTATGAGACAATGGCTACCAATCTAATTCTACAGCAGGGAATGGATTCAATGGTTCAATATTGTATACAATGATAATAATAGATTTTACAAAAAAGCCAATGTGATGTAATATTGGATTCTAAAATCTAAAGTCACAAAAAAGAGAAAGTACCACACCCAAGCACCTAACAACACCACCATCGCTATATTCTACTTTAGAAGACATTAAAGAAATTATTTTGATAATAAAGTAAATTTGCATTTTCATTATACTAAAAATAGTCATCCTTTCAGGGGAAAATTTTTTACTTTGTCTAAAAATTAAAAGTAAGTACAACTAAAACAAAACAAATCAAAAAACAAAAACAAAACAAAACAAAAACAACCAACCCAAAAACCCTTCTGATTTTCTTAAGGGTGTATATGTGGTTCTTTACCAAAGAAATAATGCCAAATCATTTATTTTTTATTTAAATGTTATTGTGGTAGTAGGATTTGGAGCTAAATATCCCTGAAAGGCCATGTGTTTGAATCCTGGGTTCTCAGCTGGTGGCACTGTTTGTGGAGGCTATGGGAGAAGGACATGGCAGTCTACTCCCAAGGCAATCCTGAAACCATCAGCCATTGAAAACCCTGTGAGGGTCGATATGAGTCGGACATGATGCGATGGCACCTAACAATAACAACAACATGGGAAAGTTGGGAGTTGGGATTTTAGCTTTCTGGAAGTGGCTCTGTGGGGGCAGGACTTTGGAAGTTTTTACCTAGAGTCCTGCTTCCAATAACCCTCTGCTCCTGATCTCCCAAGTTGTGAGGTCCTCTGCCAGGAGCCCTGCTGCCTACCACCACCATCCTTGCCCTAACACCACCCATTGTTCCTGCCCCGCCTCTATGGTTGGAAATCCTCTAACTGTGAGCTTCCAATAACTCTCCTCCCATAGGTTGTTTCAGCCGATTTTTCTATCAGCTTTGTACATACCTGCTACCCCATGTAGTAAGAACATTTAACATGAACTCCACCCTATTCACCACCTGTTAACTTCATGATGCAGCATTATTAGCTATAGTTGCACTGTTGTACAGCAGATCTTTAGACACCAATTTTTTATGGATTTGAAGCCCTGGTTATAGGCCAAGAATCATAGTAATTTAAAGGAAATGGATAGCTACCTAGGAACATGCAATCTACCAAGACTGAATCATAAAGACATAGAAAACCTGTAGAGGCCAGTAATGAGATGCCCAATAAGGAGATTGAATCAATAATAATTAATAATAATAATAACTCTCAAGAAATAAAGCCCAAGATCAGATCGCTTCACTTGTGAATTCTGTCAAACTTTTAAAGAAGAATTAATGTAAATCCACTTCAAATAGTTCTACAAATTGAAGAGGAGTGAACAGCTTATTTTATGAGACTACTTTACCCTGATACCAATGCCAAAAAGGACAGTAAAAAAAAAAAGAAAGAAAGAAAACAGGGCCAGGCACAGTGGTGCACACCTGTAATCCCAATGACTTAGGAGGTAGAGGCAGGAGGATAGCAAGTTTGAGGCTAGAGGAACCTGTATAACATAGTGAGACCCTATCTCAAGTTAAAAAGTAAAAAAAAGCGCTGGGAGGGGAGCTTAGTAGTAGAAGATTTGCAAAACTATGCATGAGGCCATGGGTCCAAACCTCTGGTACAAAAAATAAAAAAAACAAAAAAAACCTATAGATGCCAAAATCCTTTGTGGACATAGATGCAAAAATCCATAACAATACAACAACCAGGAAATGAAATTAAATAGCACATGAGAAAGATCACATGCCAAGGATGGTTAAATATATACCATCCTTGTAAAGTAAAACAATAATCAAATACACTATTTTAACTGAATGAATGATAAAAATACAAGATTATCTCAATAGATGCAAATAAAGCATTTTGAAATATTTGACACTCTTTCATAATACAAACTCTCAAAAAACTAGATGTGGAAGAAATTTGTCTTAACGTAATAAAAGCTATCAAGGGAAATTGCACATCTAATATAATCATTGGTGAAAAACCAAAGCTTCTCCTCTAAGTTCAGGAACAAAGCAAAGAGATTTACTCTGCTGCTTTTAGTCAACTTGAAGTAGTACTTGAAGTCCTTACTAAGGCAATTAGTTAAACAAATAAATAGTTAAAAGTCATCCAAATCTGAAATAAAGAACTAAAATTGTCTTGGTTTGCAGATGATTATCTAATATGTAGAAAACCCTAAACATTCCTTAAAAAACTGAAGTAATAATCACATTTAATTTAATGTATGGGCTGGGATTTAGCTCAGTTGGTAGAGTACCGCTCTTCAGTCTCTGAGGTCCCGAGTTTGATTCCCAGCATCTCAAAAATAGGAGAGGGGCATGGCAATCCATTCCCTAGGCAATCCCCAAAAAGTCAGCCATTGAAACCCTATGAGGGTCACTATGACTTGAACATGACTTGACAGCACCTAACAACAACAGTTTAATGTACATGAAATCAAGAAATAAAAATCATTTGCATTTCTATATGTAAAGAAAAACACACTGAGCTATTAAAAAAGTAATTAAGAAGATAACCAAGTTTACAATATTATTAAACAAGAATAAAATATTTAGGAATACACTTAAAGAATAAAATTACTTTTATACTTAAAATCATGTAAAATTAACTTAAAAATTAAAGATTAAATAATTGTGAAGACATGTTGTATTGATGAAGCAGAAGTCTTAATATTGTTAAAATGACCATTCTAGCCTGACACAGTGGCCCATGCGTATAATACCAGCAACCTGGGAGGTGGAGACAGGAGGATCACAAGTTCAAGGCCAGAGGCAGCCTCTATAACTTAACTACACCCTATATTAAAATAAAAAGTGAAAAAATGGACTGGGTGTGCAGCTCAGTGGTATAGTAATTCCAGAGCATGCAAGCACAATCTTTGGATTCAATCCTCAGGACTATAAAAAAAAAAAAAGAAAGAAAAGAAAAAGAAAAAGATCATCCTACCCCAAACAATCTATGTTGTTGTCCTTGGGTGCTGTTGAGTTGGTGTCTGACACATAGCGACCCTATGTAAAACAGATGAAATGCTATTGTCATGCTTCTCTGCTATTCATAGGGTTTTCAATGACTAATTGTTTTGGGGCAGTGGGTTGCCAGGTCCATCTTCCAAACAATTTATAGGGTCAATGTAGTTGGCATCAAAGTCACAGTAGCAGTTTTTACAGAAATAGAAAAAAAAAGATCCTAAAATTCATATGCGAGCACAAAAGACCTCAAACAGCAAAAGAACTTTTGAGCAAGAACAAATCTGGAAACATCACACTTCATTATTTCAAAACTGATTACAAGCTATAATAAATAAAACAATATGGTAGTGGCATAAAAATAACAATATAGATCAATAAAACAGAATACAGAAGCCAGAACTAAATTCATGCATGTATGGTGAACTAATTGAGATGTGCCAAAAGTACACAATGGGAACATGTTATTCACTTTAATAATGTTGATAAAATTGGATATCCACATGCAAAAAGAAGGAAATGCAAACATTATGTTATACCATGAGCAACTCAACATTGATTAAAAAATTAAACATATGATCTGAAACTATAAAATGCCTAGACACTAACATGAAGTGAGGCTTCATCATTTTAGTCTTAATAAGAATTTCATGGATATGATACCCAAAACACAGGCAACAAAAGCAAAATCACATACAGAGGATTGTTGTTGTTAGATGCCTTCAAGTTGGGTCCACCTCATAGTAACCCTACGTACAACAGAAGGAAACAGTGCCCTATTATCAATGCTTCTCTGCTATTCATAGGATTTTCAATGCCAGATTGTTTTGGGAGTGGGCTGCCAGGTCCTTCTCCCTATCCTGCAGGACCTGGTATTCCCAGCAGTCTCCAATCCAAAGACTAACCAGGCTGACCCAGCTTAGCTTCTGAGATGGGGTGGCATTCGATGCTAAGTTGCTCTGGCTACAGACACAAGTAGCACTACATTAAACTAGAAAGTATCTGGACAACAAAGGAATCAGTGAAATGAAAAGAAAATCTATAGAATGGGAGAAAGTATTTGCAGACCTCATATTTTACAAGGGATTAAGAAGTTGATTTCCAAAATACATAAGAAACTTCTACAACTCAGCAGCAAAAGCAAATAAATAAACTTTGTCATTTTATATATAGCCATTTCATCTGATGTGGACAACAATTTGTGTAATAATTTGGAATAAAGACAAAATACAAAATTTTAATATCTCTTATCTTGAGTAGCTCTTTGAAAGCTAATGCTGTCAAAATTATGAAAGCACCTAAAATTCAAAGTTCCATTTACTTTTGTTGAACTTCAAATATAGTTTAAGTGCTAGGATAATTAGATGATATTTTAAAATGTTTAGTTGAAATGGTATTTTAAGGATCAGACAGTGCATCAAACATTTAATTTTATTAATATCCTTTTATGTAGTTAATTTCCTATACCATCCTACAGCCATGCTCATAAAATAGGATTATCTTGAGTATGTGTCTATTTTTTATTCATTTACATGTGTTTTCTCTAATCACAATTCTCAGAAAAATTGAGTGGATTTTCAAGAAGAATAATTTATATACATCAACATAATATATTAATAATACTTTAAGGTAGGGAGCTTCAAATATGGCCCCCAATGACTGATCCCTGCCTACTTATAATTATATCCTTGAGTAATCCCCTCTCTTTGAATATAACCAAGACCTATGAACTTTATGGAATAAGTTTCTTTCTTTCTTTCTTTTTTGCAGTACTGGAGCATGAGCCCAGGGCCTTGCACTTGCATGCTTTGCGAGTGCTGTACCACTGAGCTGTACCCCCAATACATTTTTTTTCTTTACTCTTTTGAGACAGGATCTCACTAAATTACACAGAATGCCTCTGGTCTCTAACTTGCGACCCTCCTGCCTCTGCCTCCTATGCCATTGGAATTACAGGCATGTGCCACCTCGCCATGTGCATAATATGTCTAAGATTAGGTTATTAAAAGAGGCTATCTTCACTCTTGGGTAATCTCTCTTGTTCAGTTAGTCAGAAGGAAGGCAGCTGCCAATATGGACTGCCGAAAGAACCAACAGATCCATCCTAGAAGAAGTGCAAACAGAGTGCTCCTTGGAAGCAAGTATGGCTAGACTGCGTCTTATGCATTTTGGACATGTTGTCTGTAGGGACATCATGTATGAGAAAGTAATGGGTCAATAAAAAAAAAAGACCCTCAATTAGATGGATTGACACAGTGTTTGCAACAATGGAATTAAACATAAAAAAGATTGTATGCCTAGCACAGTGTTGGGTAGTATTTCATTCTATTGTACATAGGGTCACTATGAGTTGGACCAGACTTGCTGGCACTCAACAAAAACAACATGGAGAAAACATCACAACAGAAAATTAAGACACATCTCTGAAAATAGTGAACAATTGAATCTTCTTAATACCTCCCCCCCCCCCCGTACTAGTTTGGAAGAAGGTTCTCTGCCTTTAAATGAGACCACTGTTCCAGCCTGTGACAGAATTGTAGCCTTCTGAGTGACTGGAGTCACAGGACTCAGGTCACACCTGGATCTTGACCCAGGGATACTGTGAAATAATGTTTATTATTTTAATCCATTAAGTTTTAAGATCATATCTTATGTACCAATAGATATCTAAAACAATTCATGCATAAGTTTTGAAAGAAGTATCATTACATTTTTCTTATGACAACATATAAAATGTAATAAAACTTTTTTCCATCAGTGTGACACATATAATTTAAAAATTAAGCCTGGAAACAAGTTGCTTAGCTCCTACCATCTTAACCATACTAATGCTTTATGCACTCATTTCTGGGGGAAAAAAAAAAAAGAGAAAAACTAAATGTAAGGCTGAAATGAAATTTTATAACTCAAAACACAAAGTTGTTACAGATATTATCTGATTACTTAATATCACCATATAGCTTAAAAATCAGAGACTGAGATCATAACCAGAGCTTTCCAAAATGGCTTTTGCCATTTTGGACAGAGTTTGGGGTAACTTCATTAGAAAGGAATGATCAGAAATAACATATCAGTATTGTAAGTCAACATATCTATTATTATCTACATGAACAATAAAGTTATTTTTATTTAATAACTGCTCAATACACACACTTAAACACCAACACACAGGTACACTCACACACAAACTGATTGCGTTAGTATGGACAGGCAAGCTAGATGCCTACTATATCTTGTGGACAAAATGTTTGAGCTCCTCAAATTGCACATGTTGAAATCTAGTCCTCAATGTAATTTATATACATGAATATATTGGGAAGTTGGGCTTTGGGGATCTAATTAGGTTATTGTGGTGGAGTCCTTGGGAGTAGAATTAGTATCTTTATAAGAAAAGGTCAGAGAGATAGCTTTTGCTTTTATTCCTGTGAGAGTGCAATGAAAAATTGGTAGTTCGTAACTTGGACAAGGACTCTTTCCAGAAACAAGCCATGCTGACGCAGTGACCTTGGAATTCTGGCATTCACAAATGTGAAAAAGATTTTTTATATTTATGAACCATCTAGTCTGTGTCAATTTATTATAGCAGACCACAATAACAAAGATATGCTTAAAAATTCTTTGCAACAGGGCAAAAATTCACTTTTGTGGCATGTTATTATAACACTTAGAAAATGTATTTCCATTTACTTTTACTAAGATTAAAGCAACTTTCCTTAATATTGGATTTGAGTTTGAAACCTATTTAGACAGTAATTCATGTAGACTATATTCTCTAAGTTTCCATAAAATGCACACAAGAGATCATAATTATTCTTATTGGAATGCATTTTTATAATGATTAAAAAGATGAATCAGAAAGATAAAATCATAAAGTCATATGCACATACTAACAGAGCTTTAAAATATAGCAAATGAACTAAAGAGACAAATAGACAAACTTAAAATTATATTTAGCAACTTGAATATCCTCTTCTCAGAAATTGGTAGAATTACTAAGGAGATGATCAAAAAGGTTATGGAAAAAAATTACACAAGTAATAACCAGAATTAATTAACATATAGAATACTCCAGCCAATGGCAAAAGAATAATTCTTGACCTCCATTAGAATATTTACCAATATAGATTATATTTTGTGGGCCATAAAGCAAACCTCAACAAAGTAAAAGAACTAAAAATATGCAGCATATGCTGTCTAGCTATAGTGGAATTAAACTAGGAATCAACAACAAAAATATAAATGGAAAATCTCCAAACAGATTACAATAAATGGTAAACTTCTGAATAATACATGGGTCCAAAGAAAAATTTTGAAAGAAGTTTGAAAGTTACAATGCAAACAAAAATACAAAATATCAAAAGTGCACCATGCATCTAGAACAATACTAAGAGGGGAATTCATGGCACTAAATACTTAAATTGGAAAGAGAGAATGATCTAAAACCAGTAACACATGTTGTTTTCTCAGAGGACAAATGAACGGCAAAGTAAATGCAAAACAACCTGAACAAAGGAAATAATGTGGATTAAAGTGAAAAACCAATACTATTGAATATAGAAAAACAATTAAGAAGTCAATGAAACTGAAAGCTGCTTGTGAAAAAACTCAATAAACCTATAAAACCTAATGAAGATAGCCATAGATAAAAAGAGTTGCTGTTCTTTGGTGCTGGTGAGTTGTGTCTGACTCAAAGCTACAAACAATGAAACACTCCCCAACACTGAGCAATGCCTGGCACTATGTCAGTGCTTCTCTGCTATTCATAGGGTTTTTGATGTCTGGTTGTTTGGGGATTATTTCAATTATGATTTGCCATGTCCTTCTCCCATTTTTGTGGTGCTAGAGATCGAACCAGGGGCCTCAGAGAGTGCAGAGCAGTGCTCTACCAACTTACCTAAACCCCAGCCCATTGTTGTCATTAGATGCTATCATGTTGATTCTGACCGATAGCAACCCTATGTACAAGAGAACAAAATACTACCCAGCACTGTGCCATGCCTGGCTCTATATCAGTGCTTTTCTGATATTCATAGGGTTTTCAATGATTGTTTCGGGAGTGAGATGCCAGGTCCTTCTCCCAAACCTACAGCAACTGGTTTTCCCAGATGGTCTCTCCTGCAAAGACTAACCACACCGACCCTGCTTAGTTTCTGAGATCAGACAGGATCAGATGCCAGGGTGGTACTGCTGTAGACTATATAAAAAGAAAGAAGACTCAAATTATCAATGTAAGAAAGGAAACAAGGAATATCCATTGCAGGCCCTTCAGACATCAAAGGATAATGAGGGATTACTTAGAGCAGTATTACACTCATTAATTATACAGTATTTGAGGAAATGATCCTAAGATCACGCACTACTAAAACTCAATAAGTAAAGGCAGATATTCTGAATAGTCTCAAAGCTACTGAAGAAGTTGCATTTTTAAAAAGTAATATATTCCCTCCAAAAAAATCTCTAGGTAAGATGACTTCACTAGAGAATTCTATTAAATAATTAACCCAATTTTACACAATGTTATAGAAAATGAGAAACAATTCCAGCTTGTGCTACTAGGGTAGTACTATCCTAACAACAAAAGTTGTTGTTGTTAGGTGCCATCGAGTCGGTATCCAACTCATAGCGACCCTCATAGGGTTTTCAATGGTTGACTCTTTCGGAATTGCCTTGGGAGTAGATTGCCAGGCCCTTCTCCCATTTTTGCGGCGCTGGGAATCAAACTCGGGACCTCAGTGACTGCAGCACAACGCTCTACCAACTGAGCTAAATCCCAGCCCTAATAACAAAAGTAGACAACATAAAAATAAAATTATAAACTGGCATACAGCTAAGCTTTGCCTAATGCCTGGGGTACAACCTGACAAATATGTTGATAGGTGATTTTGTCATTGTGAACATCATAAAGCTTACTTTCACAAACCTAAATGGCACTGTCTGCTACTTACCTAGGTATCTTATTGCTCCCAGGCGACAAACTGTATTATGTGCTACAATTCTTAATAAAATAAGTAATTATAACTCAATGTTAAATATTTGTGCATATAAACGTAGGAAAACTATAGTAAAAATACTGTGGTTGTTATTGTTAAGTGCCACCAAATGGGGTCCAATTCAGAGTAACCCTATGTCCAATAGAATCAAACACTCCCCCACACTGTGCCATACACAGAACGTTTTCTTATGCTTACGCTCTTTGTTGCAATCATTTTGTCAATCCATCTAGTTGAGGGTCTTCTTTTCCTTGTTGACCTGCCACTTTTCCAAACATAATGTCCTTCTACAGGGATTGGTCTTTCCTGAAAACTTGCCCAAAATACATAAGTCACAATCTTGTCTTCCTAGCTTCCAAGGAGCACTCTGGTTCCACTTCTTCTAAGATAGATCTGTTGCTTCTTTTGGCAGTTCATGGTATAGTAGCACCATAATTCAAATACATCAATTCTTTTCCTGTCTTCCTTACTCCTTGTCCAGCTTTCATAAGTATATGATGAGATTGAAAATACCATGGTATGAATGGTGTGCACTTTCATCTTCAATATGACATCTTTGCTTTTCAACACTTTAAAGAGGTCTTTTGCAACAGCTTTTCCCAATGAAATGCATCTTTTGACCTCTTAACTACTGCTTCCATGATTATTGATTGTTGAACCAAATAAATAAAAATCTTGGACAACCTCAATCTTTTCTCCATTTATCATGAAACTGCCTACTGACCCAGTTGCAAGGACTTTTGTTTTCTTGATGTTGAGGCACCATCCATACAATAGGCTGTTTTCTTTGATCTACATAAACAAATGTTTCAAATCCTCTTCACTTTTGGCAAGCGAAGTTGTGTTAACTGCATATCACAGGTTACTAATGAATCTTCTTAATCCTCATGCCACTTTCTTCTTCATAAAGTCCAGCTTCTTGGATTATTTCCTCACTATAGAGAATGAAGATGTATGGTGAAAGGATACAGTCCTGACACACAACATTCCTGACATTAAATCAGTGTTTCCTTGTTCTATTGGAACAACTGCCTTCTTGCCCATGTACAGATTCCTCATGAGTATAATTAAGTGCTCAGGTATTCCTATTCTTTACAATGTTATCCATAATTTTTTGTGATTCACACAGTCAAATGCTTTAGCATAGTCAATAAAACACAGATAGACATCTTTCTGGTATCCTTTGCTTTTGGCCAAAATCAATGTGACATCAGCAATAGTGCCCCTGGTTCCATGCTCTCTTCTAAATCTGGCTTGATTTTCTGGCAGTTCACTGTTTATATATTGTTGCAGTCATTTTTGAATGAACTTTAGCAAAACATTATTATGTGTGATATTAATGATATTGTTAATAATATCTATACTTGATGGTATCCCCTTTCTTGGAAATAGGTACAAATATGTATTTCTTCTAGTCAAATATCCAGTTAGCTATTTTCCAAATATCTTGATATAGACAAGTGAGTACCTCCAATGTTTTTATTTTTGTTGTTGTTTTTTGAAAGATCTCAGCTGATAGTTCATCAATTCCTCTAGCCTTGTATTTTGCTAATGCCTTTAAGGTAGCTTCCACTTCTTCCTTCAATACCATTGGTTCATGATCATATGCTACCTCTTGAAATGTTTGATAATTCAAAAATTCTTTCTGGTATAATGACTCTGTAAATTCCTTACATCTTCTTTTGATGTTTGTTGCACCAATTAACATTTTCCATGTAGAATTCTTCATTATTCTGACTTGAGTATTGAATTTCTTGCTTAATTCTTCAAGCTTGAGAAAAACAGAACGTGTTCTTTCCTTTTGACTTTGTTTTTCAGCTCTTTCCACATGAGATATAATATTTCATCTTGTTTTCTCCAGCTGCCCTTTGGAATGTTCTGTTTGGTTAAGTAACTTCATCATGTCTTTTGCTTTAGCTGGTTGATATCCAAGGGCAAGTTTCAGAATCTCTTTTGACAAGTAATTTGACATGTCCTTTGTTCCTGCCTTTTTAATATCCTTTTAAGGTGCACCTGATTCATGCAATGGTATATTCAGTCTTATCATATGCTGTGAAAGCTATATGTTGAGTAAAGGAGATAGGAGAAAAATTGATGGTTTTGAATTATAGTGCTGGAAATAAATGTTGAATATACTACTGAATGCCAAAAGAACCAACAGATCCATCCAAAGTAAGTGCAACCAGAGTGCTCTTTGGAAGCAAGGATGGCTAGATTGTGTTTTACATATTTTGGACATGTTATTGGGAAGGACCAATCCCTGGAGAAGGACATCATGTTTGAGAGAGTGGCAGGTCAACAAAAAAAGGAAGACCATCTACTAGATGGATTGACACAGTTGCTGCAACAATAGTTCCTGGATGTTCTATCTGGTAAATTCCAGGTGTATAGTCATCATTGATGTTAGTGAAAATTTGTATTGGCGATGGAAATATCATTGGTTTGAAAAAATTCCATCTTAAGCTCTCTAGCATTGTTTCTGTCACCAGTGTCATATTTTCCAACTAGTAAGCCTTCTTCTTTGCTTCCAACCTTTGCACTCCAATCACCAGTAATTGTCATTGCATCTTGGTGGCAATTTTGGTCAATTTCAGATTGCAGAAGTTGGTAAAAATCTTCCTTTTCTTCATTCCTGTCCTTAGTGGTAGATGCATAAATTTGAATAATAATCATATCAACTGGCCTTCCTTGTAGATGTATGGATATTAGGCTATTCCTGATAGCATTGTACTTCAGGACAAATCTTGAAATGTCTTTTTTGATGATGAATGCAACCCCATTTCTCTGCAAGTTGTCATTCCAGCATAGTAGAACATGTGATTATCTGATTCAAAATGGCCAAAACCTATCAATTTTAGCTCACTGATGCCTAAAATATTGATGCTTATAAACTCCATTTCCCTTTTGATAATTTTTAATTTTCCTACATTTATACTTCGTACATCATATCTTAGTTATCTTAGTTAACACCTAAAAATATAATTCTTTGAGATCTACCACATCAACTTGTTTAAGAAGAAAAGTTTAATAATCACATCAACTAATAGATAAAAAAGCATTTGACAAAATCCAACCACCCATATTTGATGCAAAGTCATAGCCAACAAATAATAGTAAGGAAATTCCTGTGATGAGTTAAATTGTGCTCCCCTGCAAATGTATGTTGGTGTTCTAAACCCTGGTACTTCTGATTGTGACTGTATTAGGGACAGCATCTTTAAAAATGTAGTTTAATTAAAATGAAGTAATTTGTGTGGGTCCTGATGCTCTGTGACTGGGTGTCCTATAAACAGGAGGTTATCAGGACATAGAAATAGAAAGAAATATAAGTGGTGACACAGGGAGAAGATGGCCTTGCTAGTCAGATTTTTATTGCTATTACAAAATATCTGAACTGTCTTAAAAGGAAACATGCTTTTCAGCTCATGATTTCAGTGGATTCAATCCATGGTCACATGAAACACTGCTTTTGTGCTTGTGAGAAGCAGCACATCATGAGGAGAGGCCATGCCAGAGGAAGCTGCTCACTTCATGGCAGCTGGGAAGCAAATAGAGAGAGGAAAAAGGTTGGATCCCAATGTCTCCTTCAAGACCATGCCCCCAGTGACCTGACTTCCTCACACTAGGCCCCATCTCTTAAAGGTTCTACCACCTCCCAATGGTACAACAGATTAGTGACAAATTCTTTGACACATTGCCTTTGGAGGACATTCCAGATACAAACTATATGGATGACTACCTGCACACCAAGAGGAGAATCTTCAGAAAAAGACATCTAGAAGTAATTTGATCTTGAACATAAAGATTCAGAATGATATAAAGATGCAAATTTCTGTTGTATCCAGTCTGTGGTGCTTTGTTATGGCAGCCCTGTCAAATCAATGCATGTCAACTTGCTTAAGAGGTACTGGCCAAAAGCCTATATATACATAACATAATACCTAATAATGAAAAACTGGATGCTTTCCCACTAAATTCAGTAACAAGGCAAGGCTATTCCTCTCCAGAGCTCTTATGCATCACAGTGCTAGAATTTTTGGTCAAGATTTTAAGGCAAGAAAAGGAAGAGAAAGAGAAAAAAAAAAAGGACATAAAAAAGAGCCATATTGATTGACAAGAAAAAAAGCAAACTGACCATATCTACATAAACCAAAAAAATAAAAAGAAAGAAAAGAAAAATAAAGCAAAAAACAAAACACTGTCAGAACTGAGAAGTGATTTCAGTAAGGTGGTAAGATACAACATCCACATATATAAATAAGTTATGTTTCTATATGCTGAAAATGAATTTAAATCAATGCCATTTAACAAAATGAAATTCATTTAACAAAATTCATTTAACAAAAATGAAATACCCAGGTATAAATATAAAAAATGTATGCCAGATTTGTGTCTTGAAAAATTAAAAAAAAAAAAACAACCTTCGGATGATCAAAAATAAATTTAGAGACAAACCATCTTTGTGGATTTGAAGGCTCAACATAATGGCCATATTCATTATATATGTAATTGACTTCATGATTTAATGCAATTGATATCAAAATCCCAGCAGGAGTTTTTTACAGCCCAGACAAGTTTATTTAAAATTTTCATATGAAGACTCAGGACTTATAAGAACTATTTTTTTGATAAGTGAAAACAATGCGGAAAGAATCACTTCATCTAAAGGTAGACCTTAACTATGTAGAGAGTATAATGAAATCAGTCTGGTTTTGGTGGAAGGAGAGACACACAGATCACTGAAACATAATGGACAGCAGAGATACAGGCTTACAGATATGTCCCTAATTGAAGCTGACAAGCATGCAAAAGCAATTTAATAGGAGTATAGCATTTTCAATGAACAGCATTGACACATTTAGATATTCACAGAAAAAGGAGTAAAGAAGGAAAACTACATGTTTAACCTGAATATTACAGCTCAATTAAAAATAGCCTCAAAACTGATGATGGATTTAAACTTGAAACATAAACTTGTGAACTGTCTATAAAAATACATAATAGAAATTGTTTGAAATTTAGGGACATGTGGTTAGTTCTTAGATTTCCCACTTTCATATGTACAATCCATAAAATGAAACATTTGATTAAAAAACTTCATTAAAATTAAAATGAATATTTCTTTCTGTGAAAGGCTCTGTTCAAAGGCTAAAAATGAAGCTCTAGATAGAAAAGAAAAATACTTGGAATCTGCCTAACTCTGTTTCTCATGTTTATAATCCCAGTGATTCTGGAGCCAGAAGCAAGAGGACCACAAGCTCCAGGCCAGAGGTAGCCTGTCCATCTTAGCTGATCCTGTCTCTAAATAAAAAAGAATAAATAGTCTTAGGGGTATAGCACAGTGGTATAGCTCCTGCCTAGCAGGTGTGAGGCCCTAGGTTCAATCTCCCAGTGCTGAGGTAAGATGCTATCTCTTTACTGTTCTGACTTGAATTTCACTGACAATTGAATGGAAAGGTAATATTGTATACATGCATAATGAAATTCTGTCACTTGCTACAATATGTATAGAACTGGAGGACCTCATGTCTAGTGAAATAAACCATATGCAGAAAGACAAGTATTATACATTTTCATTCATTTCTAGAATGGGGAGAGTGGAAGTAGATGGAGTGTATGTAGATAACAGGTACCAAAAATGTTGCTCAGGAAGAATTAGTTCTAATATTTTATATCGTGGTAGTATAACTCTGCAATAATTTATAATATACTTTTAAACAACTGGAAGAGTTTGAATGTTTCTTAAACATAAAAATGATGTTTGAATAGATGAAATGCTAATTATCTTGATCTGATCATTAAATATGGTATATGTAAATCAAATCATTGTAAATAGGCACAAATATTATGTGTCAATTGAAAAACTACATAGAACTAAACTCATGTCCATACATTTACACACAGAAATTAGTATATGTAAAATTGGTGAAATCTAAGGAAGCTCAGTGACTTTTGTAATGCACATTTCATAGTTATGTTGTTACATTATATTTTATGCTGGATAGTTATATTGGGGGGAACTCGGTGACGGTTATACAGAATTAGTCTAACCTATATCTTTGAATTACATATTAATTTATTGTTGTTGCTAGATGCCATCAAATCTGGTCCAACTCACAGTGACCCTATGTATAATAGAAGGAAATAATTTCTGACACTGTGCCATGCTCAGCACTATTGTCAGGGCTCCTCTGCTGTTCAAAATAAAAAGTAAAAATAGAACTTTTAGCAAAAGTCAGAACTTGATAACCATAATCCTAACAGCTACTTACCAAGCATCATGTTCAGTGCTAATCCCACTAAAATATCATATTTGCATTGTTTGGAGAGCTCTATGACACAGGCACATACTATTAATCCCTATTTTACAAAAAAGAAGATTAATGTTTTGGAAGGTAATGAAATTTGCCTATGTGCATACAGTTTATTAATTAGAAAGTAGTGACTTAAAGTCATATTAGTTTGAATTTAGCTGAAGTTCTTGGCTACAACATCTTTCTGCTCTAAAAATAAAAGCAACTTTACTATCTCATATGTTTTTTATATTTATACTTGGCAAAAAGGTTGCCACTAAATCTATAAACATTTAGGAACAAATGAATTTGGCCATTAAATCATCACATTTTATTCTTTGAAAGTGTAAGAATAATGTTGTAAGAGAAAGCAAATTCTTTCTTCCTTCAAGTCATACATTTTAGAAAACTAAACAAAAATCTGAGCTTTAGTTTCATGATTGCCTGACTAGACAAATTCATGCTTCATATATCTTTTCAATTCTCTCTTTGAAATATCAGATGTCTCAAGCAAGTTTTTGGCATCATAGTTAATTTATGATTGACATTTTTAATTTGTGTCTGAAATGCCAATATTTTGTGTTGTTGATAAAATGATCCATATGTTTTACATTTCAGATACTCAGGCAGCTGAATTGACATTCTGTTGTGAAATGTTAACTTCCTAACATAATTCCACATCCAGGAAGTAGGCTAACCCATTTCCATAAGCAACTTAGAATGTTTTCAGGCTTTTATTCCTGTTTTCATCTGAGAATTGGAGTTTTAAAGTACCTAGAATATTTTATAAAGACACATGTTGCAAATAGATTAAAGTTAATCAAAAATGAAAAATTCTATGCAGAAAATTATTGTTTGATAGTATAGAGAATTAAGTCAATAACTGCTTGCTAGAGTTTCAAGAACCGGCAGCCGTAGCCCTGTGGTATCTGATCCTGTCAGGTCTCAGAAGCTAAGCAGGGTTGGGCCTGATTAGTACTTGAATGGGAGACCGTCTTGGAACATCAGGTGCTGGAGGCTTAGGAGATGGATGTCCTGGTGTGGGGCCAGGGCCCCCAGTCCCACCCGGATGTTCAGATGGGCAGTGCCACCACACACACAGATACTAAACACAATTCATTTGGGACCCTTGAGTGAGGGGCACCAACTCCTGCAGCCCTCAGGACGCTGGTGGAGACGGGAGAAAGGAAAAGCCTCAGGAATTTTTGCCTTGCTGGGACAAACACATCCCCGCCCTTAGAAGGGCAGGGAGAAACCCAAAGCATACAGCTTTTAGTACTAGCAGCTCTTATACAGCCTCAAGGGCAGATGCTTCTATGTTGGTGGTCTTGGCAGGGAGCAAGTTCTTTCCTTGTTGATGGTCATGGCAGGAGAGCGTTCTTTTCTCACCCAAGGTCCAGGCAAGAGAGCGGAGAGAGCTGTTTCTTCATCAGAAGTCAGGGCAAAAAAGGGTTGAGCTGCCACAGTGCAGCTGCTTATATAGCTTGCCCACAGAATGGCCTGAGCCAATCAGCTTTGAGTCCAATTGTCCAATCAGATTTGGGGGATTTGTGAAGGGTTTTGTACAAAGATCCAATCAAGTTTCTTTCATTTTCCCTAGATTTCTAATTTACAAACCAGATCTTCAAAAGCCATTTTCCCAGTTTCCTCCCAATTTCTCCCTACAGCCTGGCAACCCACTCCCCAAAAATCCATCTGCCATTGAAAACCCTATGAATAGGAGAGAAGCACTGACAATAGTGCTTTGCCTGTTATACATAGGGGCGCAACTTGAGGGCACCTGACAACAACAACAGAGTTTCAAGAAGCCCCTCACTGGCACTTGATCAGGGACTTGTTGGAGTGAAAGTTGTCCAGGCTTGATCCACAACTTTTGGAGAATGGGAAGTTACTGTGTGTCCTTGACCACACTAATGTAACATTTACAACAGAGCTTCACAGGTACTGACAGTTACTGTATCAATAAAGCATTGGAAGCCTGCAGCTGTTGTTGTTAGGTGCCCTCGAGTTGAGTCCGACTCATAGCGACCCTATGTACAGCAGATCAAAACACTTGCCGATTCTGTGCCAGGCAAACAATCTTATTTATGTTTAAGCCCATTGTTGCAGACACTGTGTCAATCCATCTGGTGGAGGGTTTTCCTCTTTTCCGTTGACCTGCCACTCTTCCAAACATGATGTCCTTCTCCAGGGATTGTTCTCTCCTGACTACATGTCCGAAATAT
>VMDO01027679.1:10489-25024 GCA_007922755.1 Pedetes capensis | reverse complement strand
ATTATTTTATATATAGTATGTTTAAATGTTTTACATGAACTTTAATATTTTATGTGATATTATATAATTTTATGCAATTTTAATTTTTGTTTTTTGAATAATGAAATAATAGGGAAGGTTTTGATTTTGTTTGTAATCACTTTAAGAAAAATAACACATATTGTGTGTATGTATTTCCTCCAGCAAAGGAAAGGCAAATTGAATGATCATATTTTCACCTTTTAATTTTGATTTTAAAGTAACAGACATATTTTGATATTTTGAAACAATTTAGTTTTATGAACAATGAACTTCAGTAGCCATAAATATCTTTCATATCTTTGTTTTTTGAGTCAAGGTCTTGCTATGTAGCCCAGGCTAGCATCAAGCTCATTATGTAGCCTATGTTCCCACTTGTGTTCCTCCTGCCTCAGTCTCCAGAGCTCTGGGATTACAGTCATGCACCACCATGTCCAGCTTGACCATAAACATCTTGAAGATAAGGAAGCATCATCTTCATTTTCACATTGCAGGGCCTAGCAAAATGCAAACTTTTTTGGTGACTTGATTAAGGAATGAGTGGAAGAAATAATTAACTTTAGATGACACAAGATTAATTACTCAGAGCAAACATCTTGACCAACTCATCCATGAAATGTATTACCTTTTTCAACCCCCTCTCTGTGCAGTTTATAGCCCCTTGGTTGCTCTTAATTTTCTTGGAGAAAGAATGCCTGTTCTGTATTAAAATCACATGTTCTGGCTGTGGATGCTGCCAGCATCCTGAAGTAGGGAAAATGTGCCCCACCAATTTGCTTAAAACTACAACATGAAATTTCAAGATGGAATAAGCTTGTGCTATTTGTTTTCTGCCTGCAGCCATACCACTGTGGTGTCCAATTCCATCAGATCTTGGCAGTTAAGTAGGGTCAAGCCTGGTTCATGTTTGGATGGGAGACCTTCTGGGAACACTAGGTGCTGTAGACTAAGGAGAAGGACCTGGCAATCCACTTCCAAAAGACAATCAGGCATTGAAAACCCTATGAACAGCAGAGAAGCACTGACAATAGTGCCTGGCATGGCACAGTGTTGGATAATGTTTTATCTATTGTATACAAGGTTGTGGGGCTGGGATTTAGCTCAGTTGGTAGAGCGCTGTGCTGCAGTCTCTGCGGTCCTGAGTTCAATTCCCAGCACCACAAAAATGAGAGAAGGACCTGGCAATCCACTCCCAAGGCAATCCCAAAACAGTCAGCCATTGAAAACCCTATGAGGGTCGCTATGAGTCGGATACCAACTCGATGGCACCTAACAACAACAACAATAGAAGGTTGCGATGAGTCAGACACCTACTCAATGGCACATAACAACAACAACAGCAATTTGTTTTCTATATGAATGGTGTTCAAACATTTTGGATGTGTAACTCATTTGTATATTTTTAAGAACACACTTTCATAGATTGAAAGAATTTATGCAAATAGATTGGTAGGTGTAGGTAGATTGATGAGGACAGATGTAGGTAGATAAATAAATTTAGATAAATATTTCAATAAATATATTTTAATTTGGACAGTTAAGTATATTGCCAAAAGATGACTAAGATACACACAGATAGTAGGAAAGATTTTTGCATATACTACCCCTTATATTCAAGTAATTATAAATATCCATTATAAAAAACAATGTAACCCATGAATCACTTTAAAATATAGAAAATCACAATATACTGAATGTTAAAGAATTTTGGTCTATTTAGCATATTGTGAGTTGAGGATGATGATATATGATACTAGTGTGGTGTTGGGGTCCAGGTGTATAATAAATATTAAAAATATTTCTTATATTTCATATAAAAAGTATAAATACAATGTATGGCACATATTTTTTATTCCAGTGAATTATCCTACACATTACCCTGATGGAAACAGCACATTTCTCGCAATTATTATTATGTTGTACATCTGGAGATGTGGCTTCTGAACTCGTCATGCTTCTTCCTTTCTCTGATGTGAGGACTTGTGCAGATTTGTGCCAGAGTACAAATATGACTGCAATCTGGGATGCTACCTTTAAAATTCCACATCTAGTGGGTGACCTAGCCCCAATCCTGCATACTTTTGACTCTCCCTCCGGAATAATTCCCTCCTTTATTTAGAACATGGCCTGAAAGATTAAAGAGTGGCAGTCATTCCTCAAAAACTCAGCAGCCTATGTGTGTTTTAGCAGCCATATTCTCTGTTACTTCTTGAAGGTATTAGGCTCTCCTTCAAGTGAAAAAGACTTAACCCTTCTCTCTCCACCCACTCAAGCATTGCCTTTGTTCTCATTAGTTTTGAGGGTTGGTGCTTATTCTATCACCCCAAACATATTAGCAATACTGTCAGAGTTTCATTCTTAGAAACTAGTTAGTAGGGAGGAGATATAATGTAGAACTGGGCAAGGTTTGTCTCATATACTAAAATCAGCCAGGTTGTCAATGTCTATTCATAGGTGGAAAAGATGAACACTCATAGGTGGAAAGGAAATGGTGGGCCAAACTTTTGCAGGAGTGTTTTGATCCCAAGGTTGATACTAAGTTCTATATTAAAGCACTGCCCTTTATAAAGATAGAAATAGCAACTCCCAAAAGTCTTTCAAAAATGCTTGCCTTTCTGGTATTAGAATAATTGTCTTATGCTAAGGGACTCATTGTATAAGAGTTAGAATAGGTAAGCTAACTTTTATTTATTTATTCAAAAAGCTCTTTGGTATCTATTTATCTGTTGTGCATTCACTACTTGGCACCAGAAATAAAAAGAAGGCAATACAAGAGAAACAAATCCTAGAGGTTTTTAATTCATAAATATTGAACTCCCACTATATATTCAGTTCTATGCAGAAAAAAAAAAGACATAGAAGGAGGTCACAAGACTTATTCTAGATAGTTGAACAGGTCCTGACAGGGAATACTTACTTTCCTATAGAAATATTCTTATTCCTTTTTACACTTTGGGGCATCTATATGAAAATTTGTAACAATGCATGATGCATCATAGGTATAAAGGTTTAGTTCATTTTTGTATGCTGATAGGATCTCTAGATAAGAGGTCTTCTTGGTAAGTGGACCATTTAAATGTCATATGTAGAGAGCATAATTGCATTCATGTTCATATACTGAATAAATTCTACCCAGTAAACACTGACTGATTCTCATTAAGACAAAGTAATAAGATTCTGTGCTAACAAATACCATTTTCTCAAGTATGTATTTGCTCCTACAAGATAAAAATCCTGCTTCTGAGAAGACTTGCCAGTGACATGTTTAAAAGACCCATCTTAACAGGAAAAGTTACAAAGCCAAGTAAGTTTAATTGCATGTCACCTCTTGATTTTGACAAAATATAATGGCACAAGTTGCTAGTAAACTTAATTATGTAGATTTATTTTAGCTTAACAAAAATACATGCTATATGGAGTAAGCAGTAATCTATGAGCCAAGTTTTAACTTGATATTCTTTTTTTGCAATCAAAATGTTCATGAAAGAATGTTTTAAGCTAATGAAATTTATCAGTGTAATTATTGCCAGAAGCAATTTTATGCTGGAAAATACCTTTTTCCATTGTTCAAGGAGAAATATAAGAACCTCTTTCCAACCTGTAAGCAGAAATTTGCTAAAGATATTACAATTCCTTGGTTGGCCTTGCCCCTCTGCCAAAGCTCCTCAGAGTTTCCATAATTACCCCTTAACCAATATAGCTCAAGTTTTTCCAAGCCACTTCTTAGAATGATATGTTGTATGGGGACAGAAATTGTTAGATAATGAAGATTCATGATCTTTTGATGGCCATTCACTGGCTTTCCACACTAATTTGCCCCATTCTCTCAGGGTTATCTCCTTTCTTTCACATACCTTGCAACACACACACACACATACACACACACACACACACACACACATACACACAAATAAATAAATAAAATAAATAAATAAATAAACAAAAACGTGGAGTCAATTTAGGTACTTTTTTCAAGTTCAAAAGGATCTGCAGTGTATAAAAACAAATTGAATTCCAGCAAAGTCAACTAGTTAGAAGTGAAGCCATGAGTGAGTTCCTTCACTTTCCTTCCGGTTATACTTTGGTGCCTTTCTAGCCTACTCAAAGAAAATTATAGTACTTATGAGTTATTTATCTCTAGTTGCATAACAGATATATCAAATGGCTTATTACTCTGTACCCTACTAACATATATATATATATATATATATATATATATATATATATATATATATAAAGAAAGAAAGAAAAAAGAGTTACTTAGCTCTTTTTGGTGATTACAGATATATTCCTTTACATTATTATTGAAATATTTCATTTATATATGTTTGTTCATTCTTGCTTTCTATTCTGTAAGCTCTGGGAAATAAAGAATTGCGTATCACATGAATTTCAGTGCTAAGGACACAGTTGTTAGTTGGGAGGATGGAATGTGGCCTTTAAAATTACATAAAATTCTAATGGAGTACTTAATTTTATATATGTCAGTACTTAGGGGTTGAACTGTAGGTCTCACACATTGCAAGTGCTCTACCACTGGGCTGCACCCCCCAGCCCATTTTTCAGTTTGAGTCAGGCTCTTGCTAAGTTATACAGACTGCATCTGACCTTGAACTCTCTATCCTCCTGGCTCTGCTTCCAGAGTTGCTGAAATTATAAGGGTGTGCCACCATGCTTGACAATAATATCTTATTCTTAAAAAATGAAAAACAGTTTATTCAGCATTTAGCTAAATAATGCACAAAGACTATATATAGAGTAGGTGTCAGAATCTGACATTTAGATTAAGAAATAAAATCTAATATCTACTGTAAATTGCAAATTAAAGATTTTTGAAATAATATTAAAATGAAATGTTTTGCCAAATAATTGGATTTCTCCAGAATCACATTTTATTATATTTGATTATTATTGCTGGATTAAAAGGGAATTTTATTTACACACACACACACACACACACACACACACACACACACACACCTATGTCATCATTCCCTTAACATTTATACACATTTTGTTTTTATTCATTTATTTTTAGGAGTCTAGTTTTCCATGCAGCACATCTGTAGAGTGGATAATATATAACTACCTAGGCAACCTTTTGAATCACAAGACACACGTGAAATCTAGATTCTCCTGAAATGGAAGAAATTCTTTTTAACTAATTAGATACCAGCTCCTTATATTATCTCCTTGTTAGGAACAAGCTAAAATTTATCTTTAAAATTATCCAAATCTATATATAATAACAAAGCAAAAATTTTAAATTTGGGGCATAAAAATGTTTTCTCTCAGTAAGTACCACCTTGATAATGAGCAATAGTGATGACCTGTAAGAGTTAATGCAAAGTCAATGGGACAAAAGTTAAGTTTTTAAAATGCCATTTACCATTCTGAAAAAGTCTGCATGCAACATTATATTTCTCACTTTTTGTAAGTCTTGGAAAGACATGATATTTTTCTGGTTTCGTCAGCAGTGAAAATGCCTTCACACAGGCCTCTAGCTGATGACATTGTAGTGAAAGCTCTCCAAACACTAATTGGAAATAAAAAGAAAAATCTTGACAACACCTCCCTGCATCATAGTTATGTTTCACCACCTTAGAGATTCATTATCACTCACCACACACACACATATGTTAATGGAAAAATTGTTTAGAATTGTCATATATTGCCATTTCTCCTTTTAATCTGGTTGAATTATTTTTGGATGGTTAACAAGTAGTGATGACAAATTGTAATTTTATACATAGCTTATTGTACAAAGTGATATGGAAGCCTTAATTTCTTTGGAGGAAATTCTTAAGGGAATGTTTTCACAAAGAAAACAAAAACAATGAAATGTATTGATTTCCTCACAAAATAGAAAAAATGTGAACTCTCTTTAGATTTATATAGTTTATTAGACAACACTAGAAATATAGCTTTAACTTTCTTCATATGCAAAAACTGGAAACAACACACATTTTAGAGTTTGGATGATTAGTGAGATACAACTGAAAGAGATTCATGGAATACATTTCAATATTTGAATACAAAAGACCAAAAAGGAAAAGAAACAAGTGCATTATTTGCAGGAGAGGCCATAAGGAATTTAGTACATGATGAAATTTAGTAAATACCACTCTGTCTAGTTCTTTGTTTTGTATCTCACAGGGATAAATAAGTGTTTTTTCAAAAAATAAAAAATAATTGAATTTATACCAAATTCATGAAATGAAATTTTCATATGTAAATACAGACACCCTTTGGCCACACTATCTGCTCTGTAACTTTATCTTTGCTTCTGAATTTGGAGAGTATTTTCTTTGGACATGTTTATAATGGCCCCACGTGCCTGGAGATTCTCCAAGGGAAGTCACTTCCCTGCTCTCCACATAAAATGCATGTTGAATATACAGTACTGCTTACTTATATCAGTTTCTCACATTTCTTCCTGCCTCTTCATTTGTACAGTCATACTCTTCTGCATGAAAACAGAAGATGTCAAATATATAGGGCTGCTGTACTTATTTGAATGATACAAGAAGCTATAAATCAGACTATTAAATCCTTAACACTTTACCTTGTACAATTAGAAATTTATTACTTGCAAAGAAAGACATGGTAAATGTGTATTATGTCTAAAAATTGATTGGTAAGGGGTAGGGTTTAGCTTAGTTGGTAGAGTGCTGCTCTGTGCTCTCTAAGGCTCTGGGTTAGATCCTGGGCACTGCATAAAATGGGAGAAGGACTTGGCAGCCCACTCCTAAAACAAACCTGAAACAATCAGCTATTGAAAACCCTATGAATAGTAGAGAAGCACTGACATAGTTCTGGGAATGGCACAGTGTTGGAGAGTGTTTTGTTCTTTTGTACATAAGGTTGCTATGAGTTCGACTGGACTTGACCCCACCTAACAACAACAACAACAACAACAACAACAACAACATTGATTGGTAATAAAATCAAGCTAAAATTCCCACATAAGAGTAGTCGTTGTTCACTGAATGATTCCTGTGTGTGTGGCATGGAGGTTAAAAAACATCTAATTCCTCAAGCTTATAGGTAGGAAACTGACAGTCTAATCATGGTAACAAGTAGATATCAGAACTTGTTTTAAACTTATTTAATCAATAAATGAGAGTTTGGCTCATATAACAAGTCTCTGAAATCCAAGCAACCAAGACAGCCTGTACCTTCAAAGTTGGCCAATCAGTGGTGGACTTATCCCAGTGAACAGACAAGTAAAACTAACACTGGCAACTCATTCCTGTGACAGAAAACACACTTCTAAGGTGGAGGTCAATCCTGCCTCTGTAACCAGGACAGACTCAAATCAAGCATTTCTCTAGTACTCTATAATAGTTCAGTGTGCTTCCTTACTCCAAGAGAGAATATATTCTGTTTCTTCATTTTAGTTATTGAGTAGTATTCTCTTCATATGAGAGTTAACTGATTTAATTTTCCTATGAGCTCTGTGATGTAGATAAAAATAATTTCCATTTTAGGGATGAAGGGACTTGGGTAAAAGGAAGTTAAGGCATTTTCTCTATGGGATTCTTCCTTCTGTGCCCCACAGCTGGTGAGAGCCCAACCAGTCAGTCTCAAAGCCTAAGCTAATTGCTTTGCTATGTTGCCTCTTAGGCTTTCTAAAAAATGTCCAGAAAAGGTGCCTCAGTCGCTCACAGATGGGAAAAATAAGCAAAGTTTTAGGGAAATGTTTTGTGTTTTTCCAGTTCACTTTTAACAGTCTAAAAAGATAGTAGTTTAGGAGGATGTACATAAAAAGTGAAGCACTTTAAGGTGTTATTTGGGGACTTGTAAAATATGAAATCATCAAGGTATGGATTATGTATAGCTGAAGAACTACTGGGTGAATAACCTCCTACTCCATTTGTGAGCCTTTTGGTTTCTTGAAATTTTATTTTGTAGAAGAAGAAGAAAAAGCAGCCCTTTTTATGATTGTTACTGCCAAGCACACACCGTAATTCTACAATCCTTTTCTTTCAAGGGCATTTGGCTGGAAGTATGCAATGCCCAAGAAGTGGGTCAACCAAAATTTTATGGAGTGAATAGTATTTCTTTAGTGGAGAAGTGAAAAGCTCCCAAAAAGCCAGGGAGCTCAGGGATTCAAGATAGGGTGATTATCAATGAAATGATTAGAAGTATGTACAAGTGTATTACTAAAAATCTCTTGGTGGTAGGTGCAACATATTAAATTGTTAATAAATGAAAAACCAAACATAATTACAAAATGAATGGCTATGGTTATTGTGAGTTTCTCTAAAAGGCACTAAAATACTGCTAAATTAATACAGCAATTACTTCAAAGAACTAAATTCAAAAATAAGAATCAACCCAATTACAAGGTGGACAAATATCTAAATGGAAAGCACACAAATAGAAGAAATTCATGTGAAAAGATGTTCAATATCATTTGTCATTTTTAGGTGCTGTCAAGTCGGTGTCCAACTCATAGCCACCCTATGTACAACAGGTGAAGCAGTATTGGTAGTGCTTCTCTGCTATTAACAGGGTTTTCAATGGCTGAGTGTTTTTTAAGAGTGGGTGTTTGGGTCCTGCTCCCAAGCCTATAGTACATGGTGTTCCCAGGTGGTCTACCATCCACGTACTAACCAGGCCCAACCCTGATTAGCTTCCAAAATTTAGCAGGATCAGATGCCAAGGTGGTATGGCTGCAGGTTCATTTGTCATTGCAAATTAAAACCAATACTCACCAGTTGAAGTGGTGCACTCCTGTAATCCCAGCAATTTGAGAGATGGAGGCAGGAGAATTGTGAATTGAAGGCCAGAGGCAGCCTGTGTAACCTAGCAAGACCCTGTCTCA
Organism: Pedetes capensis; assembly: GCA_007922755.1. Classification (NCBI taxonomy): domain Eukaryota; kingdom Metazoa; phylum Chordata; class Mammalia; order Rodentia; family Pedetidae; genus Pedetes; species Pedetes capensis. The sequence continues at coordinate 16,176 of VMDO01027679.1, read as the reverse complement.
AGGTAAAAAAATTAAAAAAAAAAAAAAAAAAGGATTGGAGGTGCAGGTCTGTGATGGACTGCTTGCAAAATATGCATGAGGGCCTGGGGTCAAACCCCAGTACTGCAGAAAACAAACAAACAAATAAAAAAACAAAGCAAACAAAAACAAAACCAGTACTTATCTAGTGAGTGGTCAAGATTGAAAACAAAACAAAGCACAAAAACATGATAATACCAAATGCTCTTGAGGGTTTAGAGGAACAAGAACTCATCCATTGCTAGAGAAAATACAAACTAGTACAACTACTTTGGAAGACAGTGTAGTGGTTTCTGAAGAGCTATGCATAATTTAAACAAATAATCCAGCAAACATACTTCTAGGTGCTTACCTAACTGCTTTGAAAATTATTATCCACAAAAAAAAACCTGCATGCAAATGTTTATAGAGAGACTTTTTTCATGTTTTCAAAAGCTGGAAGCAACATATGTCATTTGAAAAGAAATAAGTTATCACATGATGAAAAGAGATGAATTAACCCTAAATGTACATGGCCTAATAAAAAAGTCAGTCTGAAAAAGCTATAGATTGTATAATCTCAATTATATAACATTCTTGAAAAGACAAAACTTTAAATACTATACTAAATACTATAAAAGTCAGTGGTTGCTGAGAGTTTTGGGGAAAGGAAGGAGGATAGAAAAGTTGAAGCACAGAGGAATTTTTAGGAAAGTTAAGCTATTCTTTATGATATTGTAATAGTGCATTCATGGGATTATGTATTTTTCAAGATGCATAGATTTTTAATTTTTATTTATTTATTTATTTATTTATTATTTATTTTTTGCCATACTAGGGGTTGAACTGAGGGCCTCACGCTTGGATACTTTCCAAGTGCTGTACCAGTGAGCTGCACCCCCAGCCCATATTTTTACTTTTTGAGGCAGGGTCTCTGCTTCTGGTCTTGAACTTGTGATCCTCCTGCCTCTGCCTCCTGAGTTGCTGGGATTACAGGTATGCGCCACTGCACCAGGCCTAGATTCCTTTATAGTACAGTGTGAAACTTAAAGTCCAAAAAGTTTTAAATTATCATTTAGGAGATTGGGATTACCCAGGATATAGATTGTGATGAAAAAGAAAGAACCCAATCCAAAATAAAAGCAAAAAAAAAAAAAAAAACCCTAACATCATAAATACATTTAACAGCCAGGCATGTTAGTGCATGCCTGTAATTTCAGTGACTTGGAAGGCAGAGGCAAGAGGATCATGAGTTTGAGGCCAAAGGCAGCCTGCATAACTTAGTGAGACACTGAGTTAATAAATGAATGAATGAATGAATGAATACATAAATAAATAAATGCATGTAACAATCTCAGTGAATGAAATGGGAAAAAAAAGGTGACAGCTGAGTTACTTTGAAAGTGAGTAGAATCCCATAAGACAAAAGACTAAAGGAATTGCATGTAATCATTCTATTCAAATTGAAAAAGTTTCATAAGAAAAGGAGTTGACATTTTTCATACTTCTATATATGTGTACTGGAGTTGAACAGTCATGTTAATGGATGGTGGATTCTAAGAGCCAGATATCTTTTGTTAGAGTGGGAGTTTACATATAAGCAAGTTCAAGAAGCTAAAATGATCTATGTGATAATAAATTAGAGTTGGTTATATAAATCTAAACTCATATTTAGCTTAACGTAAAACCAGATGGTCACATTTAGAAATATTATAGACATATGTTTATACATGGGTTCATACATAGAAATATATTTCCTTGCTGTCTCCAGTGAAAAGCCCTAGAAGCAATAACATTATAGGAACAATGAGCATGCTAACACCAGGATCTTGGTTTCTACTATCATTTTCTCTAAAAAGGTGAACCAGAGCTCTTTGGAGAAATGCCTCATTCTATGTCTGAGGCAGGACATATATGATAAATCTAGAGCATCTTGTGCTAAAAAGTAAGGAAATAAAAAAAAGAATGAAGAAAAAGAGAAGAAAAGAAAAGAAAGAAAAAAATTAAAGGCAGGGTATATCAAAGGAACATAGGAACAAACAGTTTGCAATGGCTAACTCAGGCACAATTTGAGCAACAAAATGAGTTAAGTAATATTAGATTATAACTTAAAGTATAAAATAAACATCCTTTAGTCCATATTGATATAAATATATGATCAAATTAATAAAGACAAAGAGCAGAAACAAACCTGTGCAGGATAATTATGAGTAACATATACAACATATGATGTTAAGTCTAGTATTCTAGATTTGGCTGTGAAGATATTTTGTAGATGTAACTAGTATCTACAACAAATTGACTTTAAGTAATGAGACTCCTCTCAATAATGTGGGTGAACGCCATTAAGTCAGTTGAATGTCGTAAGACCCAAAACAGGTTTCTTCCAAATTAAGAAATTCTGCCTCAAGATGATAACAGAAACCCTGTGTAAGTTTCAAGACTAATAGCCTGCCCTATGGGTTTTGGACTTGTGAGCCCTTGTAATTTCGTGAACCAATTTCATAAAATCAATCTCTCTCTCTCTCTCTTTCTGGGTGGGCGTGTGTGTGTGTGTGTGTGTGTGTGTGTGTGTGTGTATTCATGAACATACACATATATAATTATATAAATTATCAACACTTATATCCTATTGGCTCTGTTTCTCTAGAGAATCTTGACTGATACAAAGAAGAAACATAGCTCCTCATTCCTTAAATGCAGGCTGTGCATAGTGACTTATAAAGAGTATATTACAGAAACAGATATAAATGACTTTAAAGAAACTTCACAGACATTCTTCAGCTAGGTGGTCAAGTGTAACATCTACAGTAACACATGTGTTAATATGTACTCTAGATGTAATATGGTGAAAATGGTATTCCAGTTGGAGGACATTATACAAAATACCTGACCAATATTCATGAAAATTGCCAATGTCATTAAAAACAAGGGAAAAATGAACAACTATCACAGACTTAGGATTCTTAAGGAGACAGGTTAAATGTAATGTGGTGTCCTGGATGGGATCCTAGAACAGAGAAAAATCATTAGAGGAAAACTAGAGAAATATGAAAAACTATGCACCTTAATGTTAATAATATGTCAATAATGGCTTATTAACTGTAACAAATGAACCAAGCCTGTGTAAGGAATTAAAAACAGGAAACTGGGTGGAGGGCATATAGGAACTCTGTCCTATATGCTAATTTATTTTCTGTAGATGTAAAACTTATAAAAAAATTTAGTTTTAAAAAATCAGCTCTTCAAAGCCGGCTGCAGTGGTGCACGCCTGTAATCCCAGTGGCTTGGGAGGCAGAGGCGGGAGGATCCCAACTTTGAGACCAGAGGTAGTCTGTGTAACTTAGTGAGACCCTGTCTCAAAAAGTTAAAAAGAAAAAGGGCTGGGGATGCAGCTCAGTGGTCCAGCACCTGCAAAGCAAAGCATATAAGCGCGAGAGTCCCTGAGTTCAATCCCCAGTAAAAAAATAAATAAATAAATAAAAAATAAAAAAATATTCAGCTCTTAGTTCTCAATTCTGAGTTAATATAATTTAAATACAAATAAGAAAATCATTGGAAGTATCCTTTAAATTAAATACAGAATTCTGATGGTGGGACTGTAGTTTATGCCTAAAAATCTATTTGACACCTTGTGATCAGTTAATAAAAAAGTTAAGTGCAATTAGTTTTTCACTAAAGTGTAATAGTCAAAGAACACAAAGCACAAAAGTAAGATCAGTAAATTTTTACTACAAATGGCTTATTCTATTCCCACATTTAGAGAAGGAAATCTCAGTTTAGTCTGTCTAAACAGCAAAATCTACTCCTTGTTTTTCCTTCAAGAAAAATGTGGTTGGTTTGCTTCATATGTGTAAACTGCATCTTTTTATCCTGAATGGATTTTAAGTTTACTAAATTGGAAGATTGTTCCTATACTGAGATATAAATGCATTATAGACCAATAAACATAGTATAGGTGTGAAAAATGTTGATATGAAGATTAGCTCTTGTGGAAAGTATGTGCTTATTTTTTATCTAGTCTGAAGGTCTCTGATTTTAGTTTATTTAGATCATTTACATTAAATATAATTATTGATATGGTTATATCTATCATTTCATGATTTGTTTGCTGTATCATCCATATTTTTCTTCATTTTTGTTAAACAAATATTGTTTGCATTCCATTCCATTTTCGTTCCATTTTTTGCTTTTTAGCCAATTGTTTCTGTAAGAATTACAATGCACATCCTTACCTTGCTATAGCATGCTTAGAAAGAGTATTATTCCAGTTAGTGTAAAATATAAAGACCTTAAAATATATTTCATTTACTCTCATCCTTTGTGTTACTGTTGAATATTTTCTTTCTACCATGCATTATAAACTTCATAATAAAATGTTGATTTTATTTTGAAGTATATTTTCCTTTTTCAGAAATTGAGAGAAGAAATAAAAAGTTTAAAAAATATCTACATGTTTATCACTTTTTGTTGTTCATTTTTCTTATAGATACAGATTTCCACACTGTATCTGTTCCCTTTAGTCTTAAGAACTTTCTTTAGCATTTCTTGTAGCATAGATCTCTGGGGGAAATTTCTCTCAGCTTTTGTTTATCTGAAAATGCTTTTATTCTTTTTGCATATTTGAAGAATATTATCCCTGGATATAGAAATCTGATTTGTTGGCACTAATTTAAGAATATCACTTTACTATCTTCTGGGCTTCCTTATTTCTGATGAGAAGTAACCTGTTAGACATTATTATTCTCATACATAATGTTTTTCTTTTCTGGCTGCTTTTATGATTTTCTCTTCATCTGGGCTTTTCATGAGTTGACAATGATGCATCATCTAGATATGGTTTTCTTTGAATTTCTCCAGCTTTAGGTTTACTGAGTTTCTTAGATTTATAAATTGATATCTTTCACCATATTTGGGATAATATTCATAATTATTTCTTAAGATATTTATATGACCCATTATTGCCTTTTTCCTGTCTTCTTTTTGAAATCCAATTACACAATTTTTATATAGGCTATTAAATCTCTGTTCATTTCTCATCTTTCCCACCACTATTTACTAACTAGATAATTTCTTTTAGTCTGTCTTAAAAATTAATGATTATTTCTGTGCTGTCCAATCAACTGATCAACCTCTCCAGATTTATTTTTTCATTTTAAATATTGTATTTTAAGTTTATATTTGATTGTTTTCCATAAGTTTCCATTTCTTTGTTTATATTAACTATTTCCTCATATAGCCATATTTTCTTTTAAGAGCTTGGACATTTATAATATCAGCTTTTAAGTCCTTGTTAATGAATTTCAACATTTGAATAATGTTTTGTGTATTTTTATTGACTATGTCCACCTCCCCATAGTATTAGGGACATTTTCCTGCTTCTTAGTGTGTCTACTAAGTTTTAAATGTACACCACTTATTTTGAATGAAACATTGTAAGGAGATGGATTTATGTTGTTTTCCTTAAAATTGTATTTAGTTTGTTCTGACAGGAAGTTAAATTTCTGTTGGGTACTACTGATCTTGTCAGGCTCAGTTTTATGTTTTGTTATGAGAGGTCAAGGTTTTTTTTTTTTTTTTTTTTTTTTTTTTTTTTTTTTTTTTTTTTTTTTTTTTTTTTTTTTTTTTTTTTTTTTTTTTTTTTTTTTTTTTTTTTTTTTTTTTTTTTTTTTTTTTTTTTTTTTTTTTTT
>VMDO01027679.1:0-10389 GCA_007922755.1 Pedetes capensis | reverse complement strand
GTATGTCTTGTCTTAAACCTTATCCAAGGACCTATGCAGTCCTTAGTGATGAATGGCAAACCCTAATCAGACTTGAGGACCCCTCTTTGTATAGCTTCACTTCTTTAAGACTTCCTTCTGAAAATCTAGTCACTTCAGCAGCCCTTAAGTGTAATTTCTGTCTGATCAGCTCAGCAAGACCATTCTCTACATTTGGGGTCCACCTTCTTGCACTGTACTTTGAAAAATCCTCCCAGGTGAAAAGCCTGCCCTCATATATGGATAGGAAAATCTCAAAAGTACATTTTTAATGAGTCTGTGCTTCAATGGCAAATGGTAGCTGGTGAAATATAAGACTTGGATAAAAATACTATCTGTATAATGATCTCTCCATTGTGAAGCAGGAATACATTGATAAATTTTTTGGTTCACTTGGTCTTGGCAAAGCATCGTAAGTCAGAGGTAGATGAAATGTAATGCAATTGATAAAGTTCTATGCTATGTAAATGTAAAGGTAATAGAGTATTTTTTTAAGTTAAATTGGAACCACAAGGCAGAGATTCTCCCAAAGATGTTTTTTAAAGTTGGAGAAACATAATCTCTATACAAAACTTCCTATCACACTACCCAAATCAGCTCCAGATCAGTTGTGATTTTCCTAATACCTAAGTGAAAAGTTGAGAGCTAAAATATATTAACACTTAATTTAAAAATGCCTTCATTATCTTAGAGTGATCAAAAATAGTGTGGAAATGTCTCTGAGTTTTACACAGAGACAGGAAGAGAATTAATCCTATATAATGTGTTTGGGCATGGGGCTGGCTGAGATTTAGCTCAGTTGGTAGAGCGCTGCTCTGCAGTCTCTGAGGTCCCAGGTTTGATTCTCAGCACTGCAAATATGGGAGAAGGATATGGCAATCCACACCCAAGGCAATACCAAAATAATCAGCCATTGAAAACTCTGTGGGGGCCACTATGAGTTGAACTCGACTCGATGGCACGTAACAACAACAACAATGTGTTTGAGAAGAGAATAGAGAAAAAATATTACTTAAATTTGACTCTCATAAGATGGAACATACAAGAACCAAACTGACTACGTTTATGGAAAGATGATGGAAAAGCTCAATATCAAAAGTCAGAACAATACCAGGTGCCAATTGTTGATCAGTCCATCAACTGCTCATATGCAGCTTCAAATTGAAATTAAAGAAAATTAGAACAAGTGTATGAGAGCCAATATATGACCTTGATTATATCCCACCTGATTTCAGAGACCACATCAAGAAGGCTTTGATGCATCAGACAATAATGAACATAGATCAGACAAGTTGTGGCATGACATCAAAGACATCATTCATGAGAAAAGCAAAAGATTACTGAAAGGACAGGAAAAAAAAGAGAAGACCAAATTACATGTTAAAAGAGACTCAGAAACTTGCCCTTCAACATCAAGTAGCTAAAGTAAAAGGAAGAAATGACGATGCTGAAGAACTAAACAGCAGATTTCAAAGGGCAACTTGAGAAGACAAAACTAAATATTATAATGACATGTGCAAAGAGCTGGAGATAGACAACCAAAAGGGAAGAACACTATTTTTCTCAAGCTTAAATAACTGAAAAAAATTCAAGCCTTGACTGGCAACAGTGAAAGATTCTACAGGGAAAATATTAAATGATGCAGAAAAATTGAAGATGGAAGGAAAACAGAGTCATCATAGCAAAAAGAATTGGTGAGTGACAAACAATTTTAAGAGGTCACATATGATCAGGAACTAATGGTACTAAAGGATTAAGTAGATGCTGCCTTGAAGGAATTGCTGAAACACAAGGCTCCAGGAATTGATGGAGTATCAATAGAGATGTTTCAACAAACAGATGCACTATTGGAGGTGCTAACACATTTATGCCAAGAGATTTAGAAAACAGCTACCTGGCCAACTGACTGGAAGAGATCCATATTTGTGCCTCTTCCTAAGAAAGGGGATTCAACTAAGTGTGGAAATTATTGAACAATACCATTAATATCACACACCAGCAAAATTTTACTAAAGATCACACAAAAGCAACTGCAGTAGTATATAGACAGGGAATTGCCAGAAAATCAACCCTAATTCAGAAGAGGGCATGGAACCAGGGACATCATTGTTGATGTCAAAAGGATATGAGCTGAAAGCAGAAAATACCAGAAAGATGTCTATGTATGTTTTACTGACTATGCAAAGGCATTTGACTGTGTGAATCATAACAAATTATGAATAACATTGCGAAGAATAGGAATACCAGAGCAATTAATTGAGCCCATGAGGTATCTGTACATGGACCAGAAGAGAGTTGTTAGAACAGAAGAAGGAATCACTGCCTGATTTAAAGTTAAGAAAGGTGTGTGTCTGGGCTATATCCTTTCACTGTACCTTGTCAATCTCTGTGCTGAGCAAATAATCCCCAAAGCCAGACTTTATAAAGACTGCAGCATCATGATTGGAAGCAGACTCATTAACAACCTATGCTATGCAGATGACACAATTCAGCTTGCTGAAAGTGAAGAGGATCTGAAACACTTACTGATGAAGATCAAAGAACACTGCCTTCAGTGTGGACTGCCCTTCAATATCAATAGAACAACTTCATGATAAATTGATAAAAGAGAAATTGAGAAGAGATTGAGGTTGTCCAAGATTTTGCTTGGCTCTATAATCAACATCTACAGAAACAGCAGTGAAGAAATCAAAAGACACATTGTATTGGGAAAGGCTCTTTCAAAAGACCTCTAAAGTATTGAATAGTAAAGATGTCACATTGAAGATGAAGGTGAGCCTGACTCACATCATAGTATTTTCAGTTGCATAATACAGTTATGAAACCTGGACATTGAATAAGGGAGAAATAAGAATAATTCATGCTTTTGAATTATGGTGCTAGAGATGAATATTGAATATATAATGGAATGCCAGTTTTGGCATTCTGTCCTAGAAGTGCATCTAGAATATTCTTTGGAAGCTAGGATTGCTAGACTGAATCTGACATATTTTGGATGTGTTGTCAGGAAGGATCAATCCCTACAGAAGGACATCATGTTTGGAAGAGTGACAGGTCAATGAAAAAAAGGAAGACCCTCAACTAGATGGATTGACACAGTGTCTGCAACAATGGGGTTAAAAATAAAAATGATCCTGTGCATGATACAGCAGCAGGGAGTGCTTCATTCTGTTTACATAGGGTTGCTATGAATCAGACCTGACTTGATGGAACATAACAACAACTTGTAAGTTCTACTTACTCAATGTAAAAGTTATATAAGAAATCAACAGATGATTGTTAGTGCTTTATTAGTTGATAGTAATAGTAATAGTTACATCCTATGAGTTTGCTTGATATTACCAAAGAGGAAATTATAGAGTAAACAAAATTTTGAAACAAAACTGACTTTTAAGATAAATTCATTTTCCTGATTTCTTACCTGAACATGTTCTGAATAATTGTAATGTTTTATAAATATTATACATTTACCTTTGATACTAGCATGAGTGATTGCAACTGCCATAGATGGACTGGTTCATGTCATTTTGGAGTATAATACATGCAGATAGTTTCTACATGCCCACCCTGTGCCCCCATTTATCCTTTAGAAAATGTATATAAATTGGTGATTTCTTCTATTGAAATTTCTCTCCCTCAAGTCCACAGCGGATATCTATAATTGACCATAATATGCTTTCTAATGGAAACCTGTGGCCATCACAACTGACCAAAGTTAATACTTAACATGGAAGCCTTCTGCATGTAAATACTACTCATTGTAGTTCATGCTGTATTTGCAGGTTAGCAAGGAAATAGTTTCAAAATTCTTAGTTTTTAAATAATTATAAATTTATTTACTACTACTACTACTACTACTACTACTACTACTATTATTATTATTATTATTATTATTATTATTATTATTATTATTATTTGCGGTACTGGGGGTTGAACCCAGGGCCTCGCGCCTGCATGCTTTGCAAGTTCCGGGCCACTGAGCTGCGCCCCCAGCCCTTTTTTTTTTTTTTTTTTACTTTTTGAGACAGGGTCTCACTAAGTTACGCAGACTACCTCTGGTCTAGAACTTGCCATCCTCCTGCCTCCGCCTTTCGAGCCACTGGGATTACAGGTGTGCGCCACTGCACCCCGCATGATTATAAATTTATAGATTTAAGAAATTAAATAGGGTCAAACTCAGCAAGTTTTAACAATATTTTATTTTTCATCAACTAATTAGCACCAAAAATGGTAACAGAAATCAGATACTACATTAAATTTTCACATAAAATTAAGATGTCAAAGGTGGTAGATAAATGAGAACTCTCAAGTAAACTGTTGTCACAAGTGGTTAAAAGCACAGGACGATGCTTTTTATTATCTTTTTTGTTTGAATCATGGAAAACATTTCAACTATAAGGTGTACATTCATTAGAATTGAAAAATACAGGAAATTGTAGATGCTAATGCTTCCTTTATTTCTTTTTTTTTCTGTGTATTCTTTTCAATAGTTGGTCCCTGCAAAGTACATCAAAAATTTTTGTAAGTACATGTAAGTACTCATTAGGTATCTGGAGGAGTAAATACAAAAGAATATTTTCAATGAATATAAATTAGGAAGTGTTACTTTTATTTTCTTTGCTTCACTATAAGGAACCCACAGCACTGAACAAATTTTAAATGCTATTTATCTTCATATATCAGCCCCTAACTAAAAATTAAAAAAAATATATATCCACTTTGACAGACAGGTATTATCAGTAATAATAGGTTTTCTTTGATTTTGACTTCACACTAAAAAATACATCCTTTTCTTGATACCTTCTAGTACCTAGCACTTCATGTTAAAAGAGAACTGTGCAAGTAATTTCAGTGGATACAGAGATATTCTGTACTGTTATTACACTTGGCATGGTTTCTACATTCACCACCAAAACCTTTGTTTGTAATTCCTTGCATAATATCATCTAAAATGCTCAGTCTTCTGATTGGCCTATTACTCATATTTTGCTGTACTTTCTAATTATTACAGAAGAAAGCAGCTATCAACTATGTCTTTGCCTGGGAAGTTTAAGAGCACAACTCTTGGTGTCAAATCCCTAATCTGCTATGCCACCTGGGACTATTTGTGTTACATCTTTGAATCTCAATTTCATATCTATAAAATGGTAGATAATAATTATTATCTCAGGATTATGTACAGACTCAATAGATAATGGACAAATATAAAACATTCAGCATGGTATATAACACAGGATGAGATTGTAAGTAATGGCAGCTACTTTCTCATCAACATTTAAAAGGTTGTTGAACCTCTTCACTACTCCACATGGTATACATTTATAAGAACACTGAGAAATAGGTAGTTTTTATTTATAGGAAGAGCATCCCTAAGTTTCCAGTTCCAATAATATTATACATTCATTTGTCACATCATATAAAACAGTGTAATCATTAATATTTAAGAAGATATCCTTTAAAGTTTATGGTAGAAGCAAGATTTAACTTTCCAGTTTGTGATTCAAGAATTCAATGTTTTAATTTTTTTAAAGGTATCCATTTGCATAAACAAAATTGCCATCTATTCTATAGCATTTAATAGCACTATTTTCAATAAGAAACTCAGGATATTCAAATATTTACAAGCACAAAGCAGCCAAATTATTAGTTCAAAAGGGAATTTTTTATGGCTATTGATTTACGTGGTTATAAAGCCAGAAAGTACAAGTCATGCTTGGCTCACCGAAGTAAACCAAAATTATGACCGCAAGTATCTTCAGGCATAATGTTGAGTGGATATTATACTTGGATTTATTTTTATGTCATAAATATAGATACTACCATTGATAATTGATCATCTGAGTTATTTTAAATGGTTCTTTAAATATCATAACTATTGAACCTCATTTTCTAAGTTTGAAATATTTCTATTTAATAAACAATATACTTTGTAAAGTTTTGAACAAATAATTCTCTTAAACGTTATTATAAATATATGTGTAATATGATTTGTCTTTATATACAAAAAATCAAGCAATTCAGAAAAGACAGACATAACTAGTAATGCATAGTAGACAATAAATGGGGCAGGGAACTAAGTGGATGTTGTATTGCCTAGACTACTCAGGTCATCTTTATAAATTCTTTATAGGCATCCTTCTGTTTTATTCTTATTTTTATCTCCTGCTCCTTTCTTCCTCCTCCTTCTCTTCCTTCTCCTCCTCCTCCTCCTCCTCCTCTTCTTCTTCTCCTTCTTCTTCTTCATCTTCATCTTGAGACAGGGTCTTGCTAATTTTCACAGGCTGCCACTGGCCTTGAACTCACAATCCTCCTGCTTCTGCCTCCTGAGTCACTGGGATTACAGCCATGAGCCACTGTGCCTGGCTCCTGCTCCATTCCTAATGAACAATCAACTTTATTTCAAAATCAGTAACCTATTGAAAGTGTATGTATGTGATTTCTCTCTGCTACAACACATTTTGACTTTTTCTGCTTTTTGCTTTTTTGGCACATTGTATACATACTTTAGAACAAATAAATTCATTTTTTTCTAGTAAGATTCATGTTTAAAACTATGTTTAAGGAAACCATAATGATTCGGTTCTAAAATACTGTTTCTTTGCCACTAAAATGTCTTGCCCAGTGATCAAGTCCAAAACAGCTTGTACTAATATCATGAAATTCAGTAAAAGGGGCACAGAACAACTTAGGCTTTAAAAAAAGAGTGTTGTGAGTCATATCATATATATTACATTTGAAAAAAAATAAAAGGGTGTTTGATGGTGAAGAATTTCTTCCCTTAAAGACCCAAAATTTTGCAGCCATAGTCTCCCTGTGTGAACACAATTTTATACTTGTTTGATTAAAAATTATTACCTATAAGTTCTACAGTTTTAGTCCATACTTTTAAGAGCAAATGATGAGAAATTTAAATTGAAGACTTCATTTTTTCCCAAAAGGTTCTTTTTTTTATTGTGATTGTTCAAAATCACACTTGCTTCATTGGACAGGAGTCTACAACTTTTTTTGCTGAGAAATGTATTTTTATCATCACAAACTTTTCTGATTTTTATCTTGTTCAAAGCAGAACACTCATTACACATGAATCCTAAATGGAAACACACACACACACACACACACACACGAGTTAAAAAATGATTTAGTGCAGATCTTAGAACATGACACAAGGGTAAATCTCTGTAATAGGGAGAGTATTATTTTTTCTGTGTGTGTGTGTGCACGTGCACATGTGCGCGTGCATGTGTGTTTGTGTGTATTTGTGGTTGGGTGCCATTGAATTGGATCTGAGTCATAACAATCCTATGTGCAACAGAATGAAAAACTACCCAAGACTGATCTTTTTATGTTTGAGCCCAGTGTTGCAGGCATTATGTTTCTTCTCATTTTGAGTTGTGCCAAATCAGCAAAAGGAAGTCCTAGGGGCTTTACTCCATTCCTGTGATTAAGGTCTATTCTACTTTGAGGAGGCAATTCTTCCCAGTTTTTTCTTGAATGCCTGCCAGCCTGGGTGGTTCATTTTCTAACATTGTATTTGACAATGCTTCTCTGCTATTCATAGGGTTTTTAATGGCTAATTGTTTGGGGAGTGGGCTGCCTGTTCCTTCTCCCTAGTGTGTCTTAGTCTGGAAGCTCAGGTAACACTTGTCCATCATGGGTCGCCCTGATAGTATCTGAGATACTGGTGACATGGCTTTCAGCAACACAGAAACACATAAGCCCCCAAAGCATGACAAGCTGAGAGTCACATGGGGGCTCCCCCCAACTTTGGCTCAAATTGGTTGAAACTAGGGCCTCATGCATACTTCGCAAGTGTTCTACCACTGACCTGCACCCCTGGTCCCTTTTATTATTTTGAGTCAGGGTCTTGCTAAATTATGCAAGCTGCCTCTGGCCTCGACCTTGTGATCCTCATGCTTTCCTTCTGCCTCTGCCTCATGAATTGCTGGGATTATGAGCATTGGTGACTGCACCTGGCTTATACATATTTTTAAATGTGATTTTCTCCTACTTTGAATCAGATGTCAGATATCACATACAAGTCATTGAAATTTATCATTATTATATTTTAAAAAATAACAAAGCAAATTATTATAATTTGAATTGCATGTTTTCAGTATTCCCCTTCCAAACTGTCCACAGAAGAGCAGCTGTAGGCAGTGGCAGAATTCAGGGATCCTGGGTTCTGGCTGAATATTACCAAGTCTCAAGGAAAATTCCTAAAGTCAAGGTTTGCTTATCATGATCGCTTCAGCATTTAGCAAACTACTGTGTCTAGCAACGCAATTATAAATCTTTTAAAACCTTCTTGATTGGGCTGAGGATGTAGCCCAGTGGTAGTGTTCTTGGTTTACATGTTCAAGGCCCTGGGTTCTACCTCCATCACACACATGCACACACAGAAACAAGCTTCATAGTGCCTGTGATGAACATATCTCCTATCTCAGAATTCCCATAGGGTGGTATGATGCTTATAAGCATAAATGTAGTCCTCTTCAGAGACTGTGGTAAAAGGTCAAAAGTATAGAACTAGATTCTCCCAGAGTAGACTGAACACTAAGAATGTCAGGGTCAGCAAATCAGCTGATTCAAAGTAGGCAGATTTGATGATACAGAGAAAGGTTGTGTTGCTGAAATATTCAGTGTCAATTCCCAGTAAACCTAATTTTGATTTGAGATTCAAAAGGTACTATATCCAAGCATGTGTAAGAATACTGGCAAAATGAAACTCAGCATATCCAAACACTGTGCAGGAATTTTAAACATCTATAGAATTTTGGTTCTGCATAGGCTTCCTTGGGGACAATGGAGCACCAGTGATCAATCTTATGAGTTCTGGATAACATGTTGCAGTACAAGGCATATGAGGCTGGGTCAGTAAAGTTTCCCTTCTTTCTCTGTCTTTTATTGCTTGTTATTCAGTTTCTGCACCTGTAAAATGGCATGAAGTTGTCTGTCTCATGAAAATACTGTAAGGATCAGTGGAAATAACTTCACTGTGGTCTACAGGACAGGAGTAAGGATAATGTCAATTATGCCTTCTGATCACAGGGTCTGTTGCATATTTGAAAAGAACATATACAAAGTAGGAAGTTCCTACTCAAAAAACTTTTTTTTTCTCTGTGACTATAAAAACTAAAGAGAAAAAAACCTCACTCTGGAAATTATCTTAAAAGTTATATCTTTTCTTTTACTATCGGCAGAAATAGAAAATAGGTGGCCTAATGGGCTCTGTGTCACTGAAATCATATAGAAAGCATAAGGCTTGCAATATGGCAGATTTTAAAGACATTGAGCTCTCACCTCCTTACTTGTGATACTTGTTTATGATTATTGTTATAGAGAAGCTGATTTCCAAATGTAGTCTTTTGAAAATCGCCTCAGAATCATCTGGGGTACTTGTTAAAAGTTCATATTCACTACAATCCCCATGTGTCTGTCAGCTTGTCATATGGTGGAGGCTTGTGTGTTGCTATGATGCTGAAAGCTATGCTACCGGTACTTCAGACACCAGCAAGACAACACATGGTGAACAGATTTCAGCTGAGCTTCTAGACTAAGAGAGACGAGGGAGAAGGACCTGGGAGGCCACTCCTGAAACAATTAGCCATTGAAAACTCCATGACTAGCAGGGAAACACTGACAATAGTGCTTGGCATGGCACAGTATTGGGCAGTGTTTCATCCTGTTATACAAAGGGCTGCTGAGTTGGATTTGACTCAATGGCATCTCACAACAACATTCACTCAAAACAAACTGAATTGAAATATGTAGTGTGGGGCTCAGAGGGCCCACTTTTAAACACATCCCCAGATGATACACATGTACTCTAAAGCAGAAGAATCGTGACCTGGCACCCCATCTCTAAATATTTGGCTAGCCACTAATTAGTAAATCTTATGACACCCAGTTATATATGAGGCATTATATTGTTTTTAATTACAGATTGTGAACATTGCCAGAAATACACAAAAATTACAATCTATTAAAGTTTGAAAACATAAATATGTTTAGAAATTAGATATTTTCTTTTGTTAATATTGGTCTTACAAATTCCTTGGAATGGAAGAATTATACTTTGTATCTCTGGCTCAAAGGGATATATTTACTTCAAATGTGGAAGATAACAAGCAGTAGAGATGGGACACACAAATCTTTGTATAATACTTCATTCTTTGAAATATCTATTATAAATATAATATTACCGTTGACTTCCTTTCAACTCATCAAATCTTATTATCTTGACAAGTTTACTTTGGAATTTTTTAAATAATTAAAAAGAAACTACAGAAACATTTAAAGTCCTTTGAATAACCCTCCTTGTCTCTGCCCTTCTTTTTAACTCTAGAGTAACTATTAGCCCGAAATTATTTT
>VMDO01027678.1:0-24941 GCA_007922755.1 Pedetes capensis | reverse complement strand
TTAATTATACATATTGATCTTCACAAGTGATATTCAAATCAAAGAGATTTGGAAAAGACTGGGAGTATATCTCAGTAGTATGGCATTTACATATGACCTTAGCTTCAACCAGCACTGAAAAAAAAAAAAGAAGAAGAAAGAGAGTGAGAAAGTATAAAATACAGGATGCAACTCTATGAAAGTCCAAATAAAAAAAATGCTATAATTCATAATTTCATACAACTGTCATTACATGTTCATCAAAAATTTTCCTCTTTTTTACTACTTTCTATAAAATGTTTAAGAAGATGGAAGTGCACACAATCCTTATTTGATAATTGCATAATGGATATAGAAACTGAAATATCACTGTGTATCCAATCAATATGTATAATTAAAATGCAAATAAAAAAAGAAGTCAGATTATGAGCCCTGAATAGAACAGGAAATTAACTTGGTCAAGTCTTCCATATATTCAGTTTTTCTGTCATAATTGTCCTAATGTTGATAATATGTCATTTTGTCTAGATGAGAAAAAAAGAAATTTAAAACAATATTTTTATAGGGATGAGTTAATATATAGTAGGAAAATGTAGATTAAAATAAAAATTTTAAATCAGAGGTTATGCTCTTGATGCCAGATCAGGACTAAAAGTATTTAATAAGGCCAAGAAGGACACTTTATTTATTTATTTATTTACTTACTTACTTACTTACTTATTTAGCAGTACTAAGAAGTTGAACCCAAGGCTTCATGCACACTAAGCAAATCCAGCACCCCCAGAGACACTCTCCCACCTGTTTTTTTTTTTTTTTTTTTTTTTTTTTGAAACAAGGTCTCACTAAGTTATGCAGGCTGCCTCTGGCCTCAACTCAACTCTTGATACTCCTGCCTCAGTCTTCCAAGTTTCTGGGATTATAGGTGTGCATCAGGGTGTTCAGCCAAGGACACTTTAAAGTGCCAAATGAAGGTACAACAATTTGTAATATCTACCCATTTAATGCATGCAGCTATAGCACTGTGGCTTCTGATCCCATCAAATCTTAGAAGCTAAGCAGAGTTGGGCCTGGTTAGTACCTGGAAGGGAGACTGCCTAAGAACACTAGATACTGTAGGCTTTGGAGAAGGACCTGGCAACCCATTCCCAAAAGTCAATCCACCATTGAAAATCCTATGAATAGCAGAGAAGTATTGACAACATGTTTTGCCTATTGTACGTAGGATCACTATGGGTCAGATACTGACTCAGTGGCACCTAACAACAACAACAACAACATCCATTCAATAATATTCAACTCTATTCAATTCTGATAAAGCAGAAAATATAGGAGCTAGGAGAATAACCCTTGAAAAAGCAACATTGTAATAATAAGGCCCTTTAATCATATCTCTAGGTTCAACACAGTAAATGTAGAAAATAAATGGCACAATCAATATTATGTTATATACACAACTCTTCATATATACCAAACTATATAGTAATCTAACAATAAAAACCATATATGGAATATTCCCCTACATGTCTGTCAGTTGGCATGGGCCATTTTGAATCAGATAATCATATGGTCTATAATGCTGAGAATGACAAATTAAAGAGAAATGGGGTTGCACTCATCATTTAAAAAAAAGGCATTTCAAGATCTGTCCTGAATTATAATGCTGTCAGTGATATAATAATATCCATATGTCAATAAGAAAGGCCAGTTAATATGATTATTCAAATTTATGCACCCACCACCAAGGCCACAAATGAAGACAGGGAAGATTTTTACCAGCTCCTGCAATCTGAAATAGATCAAACATGTAATCATGACTGGAATGCAAAAATTGGAGCCAAAGAAGGCTCAGTAGTTGGAAACTATGGCCCTGGTGACAGAAACAATGCTGGAAAGCACATGATAGAATTTTATCAGACCAATGACCATTTCATTACAAATACATTTTTTGAAAAAATGTAGATGGCAACTATATACATGGAATTCACCAGATGGAACATGCAGGAAGCAAATTGACTATATTTGCAGAAAGAAACAATGGAAAAGCTCAATATCAGAAGTCAGCACAAGACCAAGTGCTGATTATGGATCAGACCATCAACTGCTCAAATGCAGGTTCAAAATGAAACTAAAGAAAATTAGAACAAATATATGAGAATCAAGGTATGACCTTGAGTATATCCCATCTGAGTTCAGAGACCACCTCAAGAACAGGTTTAATGTGTTAGATACTAATGATACAAGATCAAATGAGTTGTGGCATGACATCAAAGACATCATTCCTGAGGAAAGCAAAAGGTTATTTAAAAGACAGGAAAAAAATAAAAGACTAAATTACCTGCCAAAAGAGACTCTGAAAGTTGCCCTTGAACATTGAGCAGCTAAAGTAAAAGGATACATGATGAATTTAAGGGACTAAACAGAAAGTTTCAAAGAGCAGCTCGAGAAGACAAAACCAAATATTATGATATGTGCAAAGAGCTGGAGATAGAAAACCAAAAGGGAGAAACACACCCTGTTTTTCTCAAACTGAAGGAATTAAAGAAAAAATTCAAGCCTCCAGTGGCAATTATGAAGATTCAACAGGGAAAATATTAAACAACACAGCAAACACCAAAAGAAGATGGAAGGAATACACAGTGTCATTACACCAAGAAGAATTGGTGAATGACCAACTGTTTCAAGAGGCTGCATATGATCAAGGACCAATGGTACTGAAAGAAGATGTGGAAGCTGCCTTGAAGGAATTGCTGAAACACAAGGCTTCACAAATTGACAGAACACCAATAGAGATGTTTCAATAAACAGATGCAGCACTGGTGGTGCTCACTTGTTTATGTCAAGAGATTTGGAAAACAGCTACTTGGTCACCTCACTGGAAAAGATTAATATTTGTGCCTATTCCCAAGAAATGGGATCCAACCAGATGTGGAAACTATTAAACAATATCATTAATATCACATGCAGGCAAAATTTTGCTAAGAGTATTCAAAAGTGACTGCAGCAGGATATAGATAGGGAACTGCTGGAAAATCAAGTTGGATTTAGAAGAGGGTATGGAACTAGGGACATCATTGCTGATGTCAGATGGATATTGGCCAAAAGCAGAGAATACAAGAAAGATGTCTATTTACATTTGATCGACTAATCAAAGGCATTTGACTGTGCAGATCACAGCAAATTATAGATAACATTGCAAATAATGGGAATACCAGAGCACTTAATTGTATTAAGGACGAATCTATACATGAACAAAGAGGCAGTTGTTCTAACAAAACAAGGAAACATTGCTTAAAGTCTAGAAAGGTGTACATCAGGGCTGTATCCTTTCACCATACCTCTTAAATGTCTACGCTAAGCAAATAATCTGAGAAGCTGGACTTTGTGAAAAAGAACCCAGCATCATGATTGGAGGAAGAGTCATTAATGACCAGATGAAACAGCTCTACTTACTGAAGGCGAAGAAGATTTGAAACATTTACTGATGAAGATCAAAGAACACAGCCTTCAGTATGGATTGTGACTCAATATCAACAAACAAAAATCTTTACAACTGGATCAGTAAGCAACTTCATGATAAATTGAGAAAAGATTGAGGTTGTCCAAGATTTTGCTTTACATGGTTATACAATCAACACCCATGGAAGCAATAATCAAGGAATCAAAAGACACATTGCACTGGGAAAAGCTGTTGCAAAAGACCTATTCAAAGTATTGAAAACTAAAGATGTCACATTGAAGACGAAGGCGTACCTGACTCATGCCATGGTATTTTCAGTCACATCATATAGTTGTGAAAGCTGGACCTTGAACAAGGGAGACAGGAGAAAAATTGATGTCTTTGGATTGTGATGATGGAGACAAATATTGAATATACCATGGACTGCCAAAAGAACCAACATATCTGTCCTAGAAGAAGTTCAATCAGAGTACTCCTTGGAAGCAAGGATGGCTAGACTGCATCTTTCATATTTTGGACATGTAGTCAGAAGGGATCAATATTTGAAGAAGAATATTATGTTTGGGAGAGCGGCAGGTCAACGAACAAAAGGAAAACCCTCAACTAGATGGATTGACACAGTGTCTGCAACAATGGGACTAAACATAAAAAAGACCATGTCCCTGGCACAGAATCAGGTTTTGTCCTGTTGTTCACAGCGTCACCAGGAGTTGGACCTACCTCAACGGCACCTAACAACAACAGCAACATACAATATTCATTATTTGGTCACAAATTATAAACAATAATGCATACTTCAAAATAGAATTAATACAAACAGGATTCTGACAAGCATAAACAATATTGATGAATATTGCCAAGTGTGTAGTATTGTTGGAAATTAACTACAGATAGACATACTCTTGGATAAAAGGATATGAATAGAAAATGAAATTGCAGAACTTTTGGGAAATAATGATAATTAAAACTAGACATATGATGATTAATTGAAAAACTAGAAAAATACCTATAAAGAAAACAACAAATGGATAAAGAACTGTTAATAAAATTATAAGGTGAAATGAACAACTAATAATACAAGAGCAGTTAATTGTTGTTGTTGTTGTTGTCAGGTACTGTTGAGTCAGTATCCGACTCATAACGACCCTGAGTACAACAGGCAAAACACTGTTGCCAGTGCTTCTCTACTGTTCACAGGGTTTTCGATGGTAGATTGATTTTTGGGAGTGGGTTGCCAGGTCCATCTCCCAGAGCAATTAATTAATGAGTAAGTAAATAAATAATCTTTTTTAATTAACAAGGTAGTAAACTGCTAACCAACTTAATTTTTTAAAAAGTGAAAAAGGTGGGGATGAGAAACACAAATATGCAAAATAAGAAATAACAATGGGTAAAATATACAAACAGTTCACAGAAGAAATACAAACAAGCCTTATGTATATGAATGATCCTAGAGCTTCTTTGTAATATTAGAAACACAAACTAAACCTATGCTAAGATACTATCAGTATGACAAAAGTCTAAAAGATTGAGAATAGATGTGGAGAAGGAAGTTGTGGAAGAGGCACAGACACTTTCTGATGGGAATGCAAAATGATACAGCCTTAATGAGGGGGAGTTTAGCAAAACTGATTACTATTGTAAGTGCCTGTCTTATTCCTGCTATTTCCCCTGTAGCTGAAATAAGGCATGGCAAACAATAGCATTCAATAATTATTTGTTGATGAAACTAAATAACTTGACCTTTGCTTTTACATGCATGAGTTAATATAATCCCTACATGGACCTGTGACTATGAAAAGTTAGGTATAATCAAGCTCATAGCAAATATAATGGAATTTCTTTGGCTTTGCCAAAAGTCATACCATGAGAAAGTGGTAGAGCTAGGACAAAACTCACGTCCTCTGAATACATTGTTAGATCACAGCTTGCAGAGAAGAAAAGGTACCGGAGAGTGCAAAGATCTTACAATGGGGTTAAGAGGAAGCCATAGCGAGTGGCCTTCCAACCCCCACCTTCACTTCCAACAGGTGATTCTGGACATGAAAATATGGAGTCCACTTACACCTTTGAGATGACACCATTCTCAGAATTCACTTCCCAGGCAGCTTCCTGGAAGAAGGGAGTTACGAGTGACCAGTCCTTTTCAACAGTTATGTTTCTTGCTGTACAACAGTGGACTGGATTCATGAATGCCAATCCCAATCTCTGGACTTGGCAGATGTGAGATTGACACTCAAGAAGGATCTGCTGTTACACTGGTTCAGAGCTTGGTTCCCTAAGTGTGGGGACCTTCCTAAACTTCCACATTTGGGATAACCAGGCTGCTCCATCCCAGACCATTCCCCCTCTTACCCTTTTGGGACTAACTAGCCTTTCTTGAATTTTTAAAGTTTCCACATACATGCTTCTTTCAGACAATATGCATGTTATTTTAGAGCCAAAAGGGAAAATTTGTGCAAAATGTAGAAACTCGATGGGAATGGAGTGTTTGTTCAGAGCTTCTGAGATGGACTCTAAAATTTCTCTTCAGGGACAGAAGAATCATCCTTCTACATCAGGTCAAACATAATAAAATGCACCTATAACCATTAAAATATACTTTTTGCTAAGAATATTTGAAAAAGTTTTTATAACTTTGTTTTTGAAATTATTTGAATATAAGTAGTACATTTTTACCTTATTTTAGCTATGACTTCTTTACATTAATAGTGCATGTTCTTGAGGGAAAAAAACCTACACTAAAAGTTCTTGACAAATATTTTTGTTAATAATAAACAATGAATGAAATTTACAGTTTTATTTCTAAACATTTAAATGTTTATATATACATATATGTGTATATGTATGTGTATATGTATGTATGTGTGTATATGTGTATATGTGTATATGTATGTGTATATGTATGTATTTGTGTATATGTGTATATGTATGTATCTATATATTCATGTATGTATATACACATATATGTATATATGTATATACATATATGTATATATGCATATATACATATGACATATATACATATGTATATATACACATATATATAAACATTTATGTATATTTCCATTTTGCACATCTTTAAAATTTTTGGATACATAGAAAGGTATCTATTTATTTTCGATTTATACATTTTTTGTGGCCCTTGTAAAGCTCAAAAACTCCAGTCAGATTGGCCACGATGTGGAAAGCAGCCCTGCCCTCAGGGATATGGAACTAAGGTCTCACTCCAAAGGCCTCAAACCGTGTGCTTCCCACAGAGAGCAGGTGTACTGTACTGCTGCCCTCTGGTGACAGTTAATGCTAATGCTTTTAGAGAATCTGGAGGAGATGTACTTTTTCTGCATGGGCATATGGTATCAGACATGGGACAGATTCAGTAGGGTGACCTTGCACAGAAGCACCCTGAAATCTCAATAGTGACCCACTCCTGTTTCTCTGAGACACAGGGCCTATGATATGTGGGTGTTTCTGTGTTTACCAGGTACCTTCAAAGAGCCACTCCCACTGACAAATGGTTCCCAGTATCTGTCCAGCTACATCATTTGCCAGGGCCTTGGTTCCACTGCACAGAGGTGGCTTTGTGGATACTGGATTTTCTCACCCTGGAAAGCACATTTGTGGTGTAACCCCTACAGAGAGGCAGGGAAGTAAATGTCCCATGACTTGCCCTGTTTAGAGCAGATAATGGTGCTCTATATACTTCTCTTGTGGGCCCTGAGACCAAAGCTATGGCCTACTCTTGTCCTAGCTCTTTAAAGGAGCACTGTGGATTCATCTCCAGCACTGATGTAGGCCACTCACCCCCGTATGGCACATCCTCATTGTTCCCTATCTATATATGAGCTACCAGTAGTAAATAGTGTTTCCCTTGGGCACATCTCTACAAAGTGAAAAAGATTTGGACTGGAAAAGGAACATTTGATTCTCATATGTTTCCAATTAACACAGGGGAAAAAACTACAAATCTAAAGCCGCCAAATGGTGTTGCCTTTAGTGTCTGAATGAGTGGTGGGAGGCTTGAAGATTCCCAAGGCCCAGTTCTTATGGAGGGGCTGAGGCATTGCAGCAGAGAAGGTAAATTTCTAAGGCAGATCCCATACCTAGCATCATGGTTGAAAGGGGTCCTAAGCCTTCTCCTCATGGCACTAAATACCTCTCCAGGGAAAGAGGCCCCTATTGCATGGTGCTATCACGTAGCTAAGGCAATTTTGAGACCTATGGCTCTGGGTGAAATGTGAGGAACATACTGGTTCCAGTCTATCTAGGGGGTCTTTGGAAAGAGCTGACAGCACAAAGTAATGAACTAGAGCTTCTGAGAGAGATGTCCTGGGGGGGGGGGCAACATGGTAATACATCCCATTAGCAGTCTCTGCTCTTCTGTATAAAAAAATAAAATCTCACAGTTAGACAACTAAACAGCCAAGTGCTAATCTGGACCGAAGGCTTTTCTTAGGCTTTGTATAATCTTGTACTAACCAGGCAGGACCTCAAGTTAATGCATGTTTTTACATGTTTTAAAGAATGAGACACAGGGCTAGGTGCAGTGGTGCACACCTGTAATCTCAGCAACTCAGGAGGCAGAGGCAGGAGGGTGGTGAGTTGAAGGCCAGAGGCAACCTGTGTAATTTAGCAAGAGGCAGAGCACCTATAAAGTATGTGTGAGCCCCTAGGGTTCAACCCCTAAGTACTGCAAACTATGTATTTATCACAGAAAAATCACAAAATAGATAAATACAAAAAATGACTAGAAATAACCATTATTATTTAATCACTTCCAGACCCTCCTCTATATGTAAATTACCATAAATAGCTCTATGAAAATGTATGTCTCATATGTGAGAATTTACACACAAAGATCTGCAAATTATATATCTATGTGTAAAATCTATAAATTATATCTGTATACAAATTATATATATAAGAATATATGCATCATACAAACACATATGATCATGACTCAAGACAGAATAGCTTTCATAGACTATTTTCAGTGATTTTGATCAGCCCATGTCAGTAGAGTTTGGTCGTTAGGACTGTGAGCTAGGGAGTAAGGTTATTAGCATTCACACCTCAGCTGTGCACCTTATAAGAGGTGTGCTCTTGATCTCAGTATTTGTCTTAATTATCTCAAGTGGAGAAAATAATGGTATCTCTTCATAAGTAGGTATGAGAAAAGAGAGATCAATACATTTAACTCCTGGCATATGACATGGTAAGCCTCCAACAAATATTAAGAATTGAATGAAGCATTAGTTAAGGTCAGTCATTTGTAAAGCAAAGAACATTTGAAGGAGAAGTTACAAATGATCCTAACCAGATAAATCTTTACCAGTATAAAAAAATTCTCACAGGCTGGGCTTTCTTACCATAAAGATAATTATGGCTTTCAGCAGCTTCTATGACCATGGTTTGGGCTGGGATTTAGCTCAGTCGGTAGAGCGCTGCTCTGCAGTCTCTGAGGTCCCAAGTTTCATTCCCAGCACTACAAAAACAGGAGAAGGACGTGGCAACCCACTCCCAAGGCAATCCAAAAACAGTCAGCCATTGAAAACCATATAAGGGTCACTATGAGTCGGGCACGACTTGACAGCACCTAACAACAACAACATGACCATGGTTTAACTTGTAGTATTTCCCTCTCAAAAAAAAAAAAAAAAAGATTAAGAATTAGGGATGAATTAGTATTATTCTAGATATACAGGTGCAACACTAACCTTCCTCCCTTTTTTCCCAAGCGCCTGTCTTGTCCATCCAAGCAAAAGCAGCTTCTCACTGTTCCACTTATCTCCCTCTCAGGATTATTAGGCTATTAGAGAAGAAGAAGCTAGGCAATGACAGTCTAATTGGAGAGGAATGGATAGTATGTGTGGTTGGAGAGGGTGCAGTCAACCATTTGCAACAATGGCATCTGACCTGGAGACAAACATTTAACAAAGTAGAATAATATGGGCCACCTGGACAAGCAAGATCATTTTTTGTATTATGATACATTTCATCACTATTTTCTTTTCTTTTTCTCTCCCTTTATTGGTAAATGTTGGTGGGGTACAGGGTAATACAGCATTGACTTTTTCCATTATGCAACTATTACATCACTTTTGGTTACACTTTTATCAACTTACAAGGTTTATGGAACCTTTTGACTAATATGTAGTAAAACTCATATGCATATTTGAATTGCATTCCCCTATTTTTCCCATGTACTTATGAAGTTGTATCAATTACATTGAGATTATCTTCTCCTCCTTATCCCTCTATATTGATTCTCCTCCCCGCCCCACCTTCCACAATCTTTATTTCCCTTTGCCAGTTCTTTCTACTCTTTATATTGCCCTTCTTCTTTCTACTCTTTATATTGTCTCTTCTTTGCTAAGTTTAACTGTACACCTTTATATATCAACTTATGTATATGATTTTTCTCTTCCTTTAAGATTCACCTCCCAAATATGAATGAGAATGTATGGTATTTCTCTTTTTGAGCTTGTGTTCATTTGCTTAAGATGATATTCTCCAGGTCTATCAATTCTGCTGCAAATGACATTATTTCTTTTTTTTAATTTTCGAGTAGTATTCCATTGTGTATATGCACCATACTTTTTATCCATTCTTCTGTTGATGAGCACCTTGACAGGTTCTGTATCCTTGCTATTGTGAAAAGCACTGCATTGAATATAGGGATGCAATCGTCTCTGTGGTATGATGACTTGTCTCCCTTTGGGTATATTCTCAGTAGTGGTACAGCTGGGTAGTATGGCAGTTCTATTTTTAGTTTTCTGAGGTGCCTCCATATTGATTTCCAAAGTGGTTGAACCAATTTACAGTCCCACCAACAATGTAAGAGGGTTCCCTTTTCTCCACATTCTTGCCAACATGATATTTGTTTTGTTGATCATGGCCATTCTTACTGGAGTTAGGTGGAATCTCAGAGTTGTTTTGATTTGCATTTCCCTAATGGCTAGGGATATTGAGCATTTTTTCATGTGCTTCTTAGCCTTACAAACTTCTTCATTTGAAACTGTCCATTCATTTCCTATTCCACTTGTGTATTGGGTTATTTGTTGTCTTGGGATTTGCTTTCTTGAGTTCTTTGTAAATTCTAGAAATTAGTCCTCTGTCAGATGTGTAGGATGTGAAGATTTTCTCCTATTCAGTGGGCTCTTCCTTAACTCTGCTGAGTGTTTCTTTTGCGGTATAGAAGCTTTTTAATTTCATGTAATCCCATTTGTCAATTCTTGTTGTAATTTCCTGAGCAATTGGAGTCTTCTTAAGGAAATGCTTTCCTATGCCTATGTGTTGAAACCTGTTTCCTATCCTTTCTTCTAGTAGTTTTAAGGTTTCTGGTTTTATGTTGAGGTCTTTTCTTGATTTCGAGTTGACTCTTGTATAAATTGAGAGGTATGGGTCTGTTTTCACTTTTCTGCAGGATGGAAATCCAAGTTTCCCAGCACCATTTGTTGAAGAGGCTATCTTTTCTCCAATCTGTGTCCTTAGCTCCTTTGCCAAAGGTCATATGGCTATAGTTGCATGGGAGTATCTCTGGATCTTCAATTCTGTTCCACTGATCTTTAGGCCTATTTTCATTCATCACTATTTTCTTTCTTCCAAGGGAAAGTCACTATATGCAGAGGAAATTTCCCATACATGAGCTGAAATTATCTTATTTTTCAATCCCAATCTCAAATATAAATAATTACAAATAACAAAGATGCTATGATGCTGCTATCTATATGTGACTATGAGTTTATGAGCATAAATTTTATAGTGGATTTATTATAAAATGAACCAGTCCTACTCTTTCCATCAAGGAGGGAGCATGAAGTTAATAGACACAATGAGAAGTACCTTGAAATAACAAAGGAATTTTAGAGCATGAAGTGCAAAAAATCCATCCCCTCTGCCTGTGGACCTTACTAAACTAACCTTAGGCTTGTTATGATTCCCTATGGCTCTACTAGAGCCATCATGAATCCTGCAAATGGCTGTTTGGGCCACATTTTCTGGTGCAGAGAGACATGTTTATAATGGAACTCTACTCTTCACAGCCATAAACTCCCCCTCCCAGAATACGCTATGTCATTTCACCAGGGCTCTTCTCCATTGCTTGACACAATAAACACATAGATGTCTTTGTAAAATAGACAACTAAAACCTATTTCTATTTTCCATGACACACTAGCCAGGAACTCACTGCTCTAGTTACCATCTATTATTTCATGATAAGATCAATAGTTGTACCTACTATTGAAGTATTTGTTTGTCTTATGACTGGGTGTCATAAAGTTTAATTATTCCACCTTACCCATAATCATTGGAAAATTAAGTCACACCTTCACGTAACATAGCAGCAATGCAATAGTCTGAGGTAAACCACAGATTTAGATTTTTTCCACCCGTGACCTAGCCTTTCTCACTGAATTGGTTCTGGCCTTCTGTCTCCTCTCTGGGGTTTGCTATCATATTGACCTGTTGATTTCTCTGCTCTACAGCCTTACATAAGCACCACTGCTAGATGGATGTGGGGGCTGCAGGTGGCTCTGCTGTGATTTGCAGTATCTGTTGAAATCAGGTTTCTAGTACAGCAGCATACCACAAGTGCTAAGCCCACAATTCATCACAGAGCAATTTGACCATCCACCAAATGGAGGCACCTTTCATCACCTACTCAGAGTGGCATCCCTCACCTCTTCCCAGATCCAGCAAGTAATGATAAAATTTGTCTATGCATATACCAAGCTTTTTCAGTTTTGACCCTTGAAACTTCTCTGTCCCTCCTACATCTCTGAGTGCTGATCATCTCCTGAGAACCTCATAATGTACTGGAAAGATGTCAATGCTGGTCCCTGGTGTCAGAGCGACAGATTAATCTGGGTTGAATCCCAACTCTGAAACCTTTATCTGTGCAACTTTGAACCTGAGACTCTTTCTGTGCTTTAGTTTCCTCACTTGAAGATGGGAGTCAAAATATTTCCCTTATAGAATGGTTGGGAGATTACTGTTATATATAAAGCAGCTTTCACATTGAAATGCTCAATAGAAGCTTTTGCCTATGCACTCCCTTCTCCCATCAGTACCTACCCCTACCATCCCAACCAATGTACTCCTACTTTCTTCCCCAAGAAATTGCCAGTTTCTATTATTTTCCTCTAATAAAACTTCCCAAATACTTCTTGCAACCTGCCTCTTATATCCACAATCTCAGTTTGAGATTGAATCTGTGAACCTTGAATCTAAGGTTCAGAGGAAACCAGAACCAGAGAGGTGCTATTGGTTGGTCAGTTACCTGGGACCGAAGGTTGCAAAAAGAATGAATTGTTTTCTGAGAAATGTGGAGTAAGATGGTAAATCAGAGAAAACTTTATGAAAAGAAACATACACACACACACACACACACACACACACACACGCACACACTGAGCTTTAAAAAGTCCACATCTTTTGATAATAATTTCACTGCTAGGGATTTATCATATTAAAGAAATAATCAGATAAATCTTCAAAGCATTGTATGTAGGGTGTTCATTGCAGTATTATAGTAGTGAAAATTTGGAATAGGATACTATAACAATGGAGTAAATACTAGGCAATCATTAAAAGTTGTATTTAAGAATCTATAACAGCACTGGGAATTGCACACAATTTGATATGAAATTATGACTATGTTATCTTTAAAACTATATTATATAAAATATAGGATTACTATATGGTATCACAATTTCATATAATTAAAAGATGGAAGCAGCCTGAGTCTCCCTCAATGGATGAAAAGATAAACAAAATATGGCATATATAAACAAAATAAGGCAATATTATTCAGCCCTAAAAAGGGAGGAAATTCTAAAACATGCTAAACATGGATGAAACTTGAGGACATTATGCTAAATGACATTGGCTAGTCAGAAAAAGACAAATACTATGAGTCCAGTAATACGAGGCACCAAGAGTAGTCAAATTCATACAGAAAGTAGAAAGGGGGTTGCCAGACACAGGGAAGAGGAATGAATGAAAAGGTAGTATTCAATGGGTACAGAGCTGTTTAGCAAGATAAAACATTTCTGGAAATGGTGGTGATGACGGCACAGCAATATGAATGCACTTAATAACAGAACTGTACACTTAAAAATGGTTAAAATGGAGCCAGGCACAGTGGCACAACCTTGTAATCCCAGCAACCTGGAAGGCGAAGGCAGGAGGATCACAAGTTAGAGACCGGAGGCAGTCTGCATAATTTAGTGAGACCCTGCCTCAAAAAGTAAAAAAATGGGATGGGGCTGCAAGTCAGTGATACAGCACTTGCAAAGCATGCAAGCATGAGACCCTGGGTTCAATCCCCCATACCACAACAAATAAATAAATAAACAAACAAACAAACAAATAGATGGTTAAAATGGCTGCCCTACACCTCCTGCATGACTACGAGGCCTGCAGGTCTGTGTTGAGTGGCTCCACAGGATAGAGTATATTAAAGTTGTCAGGAATAAGACCTACTTTAAGAGATACCATGTGAAACTTACAAGAAAAGGTTAAAACTGATTATTATACTCAGAAACACTTGGTGATGCAGGATAAAAGTAAGTGGAACACAGGTGAATACAGAGTGATGTGACATGGAACTAACAGGTACACAGATACACAATCTGACACATTTGTCAGATTGTGTATGCCCATGCTGAAGGGGATTTCATAATCTGTGTGCAGCGTATACACATGAACTACCAAAATATGTTGGGCAAGTTGGCTTGATGAATTATGCTGCAGCATATTTTAGTGGCCTGCTGCTGGCCCACAGACTTCTCAATAGCTTTGGCCTGGACAAGATTTACAAAGGCCAAGTGGAGATGACGAGAGATGAGCTCAATGTAAAAAGTACTGATGATCGATATGGTGCTTTCACCTGTTATTTGGATGTAGGTCTTGCAAGAACTGTTACTGACAATGAAGTTTTGGGAGCCATGTAGGAAGCTGTGGATGGACGCTTGTGCATCTCTCACAGGACCAAACAGTTCCTTGGTTGTAACTTTGAAAGTAAGGAATTTAATGTAGAAGTACACTGTGAGCATGTCATGGTCAGAACATTGCAGATTATATATGCTACCTAACAGAAAAAGATGAAGATGCTTACAAGAAACAGTTCTCAGTACATTCAGAACAATGTGCTTGCAGCCATACCACTGTGGCCTCCAATACTGTCAGATCTCAGAAGCTAAGCAGGACCTGGTTAGTACTTGGATGGGAAGCTGCCTGGGAACACCAGGTGCTGTGGGTTTGGGGGAAGGACCTGGAAGCCCACTTCCATAAAACAATCAGCCTTGAAAATCCTATAAATAGCAGAGAAACACTGGCAATAGTGTTTCATCTGTTATACATAGGGTCACTGTAAGTCAGACACCAACTCAATGGCACCTAATAACAATAAGAAGAACAATGTAACTCCCAACATCATATAGAGGAGATGTACAAGAAATCTCATGCTACTATCCAAGAGAGAATTCAGTCTATATGAAGAAGCTCAAGACAGTGGAACTGGCTGGGCATGGTGGCACACGCCTGTAATCCCAGCGACCTGGGAGGCAGAGGCAGGAGGATCACAAGTTCAAGACCAGAGGCAGTCTTCGTAATTTAGCAAGACCCTGTCTCAAAAAGTAAAAAAATGGGCTCGGAGTGCAGCTCAGTGGTACAGCACTTGCAAAGCATGCAAGTGCAAGGCCCTGGGTTCAACCCTCAGTACAAAAAAAAAAAAAAAAGAAAAGTGTGGGACCATCCCCAAATGACCCTTGCCCACAAGAAAGATCAGGTAGCCCAAAAGAAGGCAAGCTTCCTCAGAGCTCAGAAGTAGGCTGCTGAGAGCTAAAATAAACAATTTTCTGGAAACATTTTTCAGATAGACCATTAACTTAATGATAAAGCAGCTAAAAAATGGTTAAAGTGGTAAATCTCATGCTGCATATATTTTTCCATAATAATAACACATATTATATATAAACACATATTCATCTACATTTATGAAATACAAATACATAATATCTTTACACGTATAAATGAAACACTGAAAGGATACAAGCCAAGTGTTAGAAATGGCTTGTGAAGCCTGAATGGAAAAATTGTAAGATATTTTTACTTTCTTCTTTATATTTTCCTGTATTTTCCATTTTTTGATTGTGATATTATATTAATTTTACAACCAGAAAAGAAATGTGCTTCTTTAAAATCATTAGTTTCCTTTAACAGGCTGCTGGCTTTAATCAAGGAGGAGGCTGGCCAATTGTGGCTTCTGCTGGCCAGATAGCCAGACGTGTGTGTGATCCACAGCAGGACTTTCTCCTTTCCAAGACCTGCTTTCAGTCTTTACAAGGTAGTTTCAGCTCCATAAAGAGTTTCTCGCCCACACAAGGGCATTGTTGAAGAGTATTTACAAGGTCTCTGAATCACAGCTATACACTGAAGGTTATTGTCATGAGGGATTACTCCCAGGGGCCCTAGAAGCTACTTGAGCTGCTCTTCCTGACATAAAGCCAGTTGAGTCAAGTAGAGTCTTGTCTGACAGCAGCAGGATGGAGGGAGGAAAGTACCACAGCCAAGTCAGCCATCAGATTTCTGCAATCTGACCACCGTCCAGACATTCCCCTTCCCTGGTTATTTCACTACTTCACTCAAGATGAGGGACTCTACCAAACCATGCCCTCCTCCTACATTCTCAGCTCACAATTTACCTCCTCCATGGAGCCTTCCCTGATGAACTCCTGATTCTGAGTGCCACTTAGTAGTCCTGGCCTCAACGCATTTCCATAAAGTTGCAGTCAACCCTTGTGTGTGTGTTCATAAGCAGTTTCCGTGTGGGTACTCAACAGTGCTCAAGAGTCAGCATCATCTCTTCCATTGCTCTTCTGTTGCCAGCAGTGAATCTCAATTGTTTGTGATTAATCAGGTTTCAAGTAATTCACCACCCAACAGTCCCTTTGTGTACTGGGCATATCACTTTCCCTATTTAGAAGCCCTCAATGATTCTCTTTCACCCCTAGAATAAATTCTAAACAAGGACTTTATTCTGAAATAGATAGGTGAGGTATTATCAAAAGATATGGTGAATGCTTTTTTTAAAAAAATAATATATATTTATAGTAAAAGGCACATTGCCATTATTCCCCTCAAAATATTCCCTTTGGTTTTGAACACAATTATCACATCATTCTTGCCATGTTCTTTCCTTTTTTTAAAAAAAGTACCAGAGAGTTGAACCTAGGTCTCATGCATGCTTTTTTCTCAATCACTCAACCACTGAGCCATACCCCTAGCCCATTTGTTACTTTGTATTTTGAGACAGGGTCTTACTAAGTTATGCAGGCTGACTCTGGCCTTGAACTTGTGATCCTTCTGTTTCTGCCTCCTGAGTTGCTTGGATTAAAGGGATGTGTTACTGCACCTGGCTACATTCTTGCCACTTTCTAAAGCAGTTCTGGAAGTCTTCTTTCCTGAGTGTCCATATTTGGTTGCACTGTTGTGGCTGCTGAAATGTCCTGAATCGATTCAAAATGTTTGCCATACATGGTCATTTTGACTTTAGGGAAGAGATGTTTTTATTTGACAGACATTGCCATACCAGAAGTGATGTGTGACATGGAGTATTGTCATGATGGAGGATGAAACTAAAAACACTCACAAAAGAGGACTTCCAGAACTGCTTCAGAAAGTGGCAAAAATGATGGCATAAGTGTGTGTGAAGCCAGGGCAATGTTTTGAGGGGCTTACTGGCAATGTGTCTTTTACTGGAATAATTTTTTAAATTTAAATATTTACTGTATTTTTATTTTTATCTCATCTCATACAAGGCTCCACACAGTCTGGTGTCTGCCCTCTTTTGCCAGACTCAGCTTTTACTATACTCTACTCTTGCTTTGCCTCCTTCAGTATACTTCACACACTGGCTATATCAAGCTTCCAGAAATTCCTTAGCACACTATGCCTTGTTAGGTAGGGACCTTTGTGTATATTAGTCCTTCTTCCTCCAATTGGCAACCTTGACATCCTTTGAGACGCATAATAATAGCAAGCATCAGTTCCTTACAACATGACTTACAAACATGTTGTTCTAAGTGTCTTATATGTTGTTGCTGTTGTTGTTGTTAGGTGCCCTGGAGTTGGGTCCAACTCATAGCAACTCTCATAGGGTTTTTAATGGCTGATTGTTTTGGGCTTGCTTTGGGAGTGGTGTGCCACATCCTTCTCCCATTTTTGAGGTGCTGGGGATGGAACTTGGGTCCTCAGAGAGTGCAGTGTGGCACTCTTATTAACTGAGCTAAACCTCAGCCCTGTATTATATGTGGTAACTAATTTTATTTTTTCACTCAACCAAGTTCTAAACAGGTTTTTTTTCCTGCTGCCTAACTTCTAGTTTCCTGTCTACATTTTTCACATAGTTCTTCAGCCTTCTAGTTGATGCAAGATAATGAAAGAAATGTGAGTACTTATGAAAGTATGTCTTAGATCTTTGAGAACCCAGAAGATGAAATAAATAACCTCCAGAGTAAGTCTGAGAAGGCTTCACAGAGGAGGTAGCATCCAAAGAGGCAGCATAGTTGAGGGCTAGAGTGGCCTCTGGAGTCAAGCTGCCTGTGTTCAAATCCTGTGTCAGATAAGCAGTCGTTAGCTTTAGTTATTTAATGTCATTAGTCCTCGTTTTCCTCAGTTATAAAATAAGAAGAGGGTCTATTTAGTAATCCCCACTGCAGGCAGCTTGTCCTCCAGGGTTCGTCTATAGGGTACCCTTCCAGGTTCGGTCCCACCACAATCTGCCTTCTCACCAAGCTCGTGGTGCTGTAAGGAACCACTGACCTCAAGCTCAAGCCTCATCTTTAGTCACTGATTTATGGATCAAACCCCTTTCCGTGCCATAAGGGTCTTCTTTTAATCCTAGACCTAAAATATGTTTTAGCCTGGTCTTGCTCTTGCCAGTTTTACCTGTGTTTTAAGGTTAGGCCAGCACTGTTTCAGGCTTAGTTTACTCATTCCTTGCTGAAGAAAAGATCTATTCCTCTGAGATGGCTCTGAATTGTTCCCTCTGAAGCTACTCAAATCCTGGATATTAGCTTTCTAAATTCCCCCTAAAAACGCTTTCCCTAAACCAAGACCCTTGGATAGTAAAACCTCCCAAGCCTTTTGAGTTGAAGAGGTCTAGGTCAAAATCACAGTTTCACTTCCAGCTGTCAAACTTCAAATTACTTAACCCTCAAGACTCAATATCTACTTCATGGAGTTATTTCAGTGCTAAGTAAGGAAAATATGTAACAAAACTGTTGAATTCTTTCCCTTAATTTGATCCTGTTATTTTTTGTTTTCCCATTTGGAAAATCTTCTGATGGTTACATCTACGGCCACACATACTGATGCCTGTTGTGCTGATTTCTGTACTTTCACATTTTTCTTCTAAAAGTCCTATCTTCCAAGAGTCATACTTCTAGGGTTCTAGTACTATATTCTCAGTTATACTTCACATAAAAGCTATGTTCATTGTTTGTTCCACCCTTGCTCAATAAAAGAATTCTCTTTCCTAATTTAAATTTACCCTGGAGGCATAACACTGTAGCGTCTGATCCCATCAGATTTTGAAAGCTAAGCAGCATCGGGCCTGGTTAGTACTTGGATGGGAGACTGCCTTGGAATACCAGGTGCTGTAGGCTTCAGAGAAGGACCCAGCAACCCATTCCCCAAAAAACAATCAGCCATTGAAAACCCTATGAATAGCAGAGAAGCACTGACAATAATGTTTCCTGTGTTGTACATAGGGCCACTATGAGTTGGATACCAACTCAACAGCAACTAACAACAGTAACAATTTAAATTTATATCATATGATGTTGAAAAGGTATGTTGTTGGACATTGACAAGACATTTGACAAGATCTCTCATTCTTGTGGAAAAGTTCAAGAAATCCTGGGTGCACAAACAAGTACATAATTGCCTGAACTAACCAGTATCTTTCTTAAGAAAGCTTGCTCATGCTAGGGTTCTACCCACACCCTATGGTGGTTAACATTTTTAATAATGACTTGTTTGCTAATTCCTAAAACAGACTCATTAAATTTGCAGATGACATAAAGCTGGGAAGGACAGTAAATACTTTCAGGTGAGAATCAGTTTCTTAGGAAATTTAGCAGGTTGGATCGATGGGCTGAATAAAATAAGAAGTTATAGAAGGGGAAAATGTCAAGTTCTTTGCCTGAGTCCAAAAATCCAGCAGCTAAGTGTAGGACAGGATTGAATTGGTTAGCACTAGTCATTCTCCACACTCCCAACTCTGCAGGATTTTAGATTGTTGTATAATTAACAAAAGTATGCAGTACAATCACAGGAGAAATTAGAAGTCTAGCTTAGAATATGGGAGGTAGTGTTATTATTCTCCCTTATATAGCTGATCAGACCATTAGAGATGGATTTAGCTGACAGTACACATTTTAAGAGATATTATTAAGCTGAGATGCATTTTAATAAATCATTATGATAATAAGTCATATCGTAAAGGAAATGCTTAAAAGAGGCAGGGATATTTACACTGAACAAAAGATTTACTAGATTCAAAGAAAACAAGACAGTTTTTGTTGTTTTCAGGTGCCATCAAGTCGTTTTCTTATTCATAGTAACCCTACATACAATAGCCGAAACACTACTGTCAGTGCTTCTCTGCTACTCATAGGGTTTTCAATGGCAGATTGTTTTTTGGGAGTGGGTTGCCAGGTCCTTCTCCCAAGCCTACAGTATCTGGTGTTCCCAGACAGTCTCCCACCCAAGTACTAACCAGGCCTGATGCTGCTTAGCTTCCAAGATCTGATGCCACAGTGCTATGGCTGCAGGCTAGACAGTAGTAGAATGCAGGAAATACAGGGTAGGCCCTCATCTCAAGTTTACAGTTAAGGTGAATAGTGTTACAATAGGAGCAGATGTTAATGGGGAAAAAATGATTAATTTTGCCTGAGACAGTTGGGGAAGTTCTTACAGAGGGGATGAAGCTGGAACTGAATCTCAAAAGAGAATGGGTAAGATTTCAATGAGCAACAAGACAGGTCATTTCAGGCAAAGGTAACAACACATACATAAACCCCAGCTAGGGGTTAAGACAGTGGATTAAATAGTAAATGAACGGCAAGAAAGTGAAGACAGCAAGTACCAAAGCTAAAGTCCAAGTTTCTGCTTAAAGGTCATTTCCTTATAGATGCTTTTCCTGGCCTCAAACCCCCAGTCTAAATTAGGTGGCCCTGTTATATTGTCTCCTAGTGCTCTATAATTTTTCTCCATGGAACTTACCGTTTATATTTCATATTTATGTAAATTTGTTTGTAACCCATTTAATATCATTTGCATGCTAGACTGCATGCTCCATAAGGGCAGCGGGGCTATGCTTGGGCATGTGTGTGTGTTTGTGTGTTTGTGTGTGTAAAATATATGAACAATAAATATTTTAACAATAAATATATGTTGAATGATGCACATAAAGACAAAAGTATAGCAGAGTAGGATATGTGTGATACTGTATATACACATTCCTCAGAAGACAAGGAAATTTGAACTAATAATATTGGAGTAATAGAGTCTTAAAAGAGGAAGAGCATTGAAGGCAGATGGAGCAGCTCCAGTGAAAGCATGGGGTCATGAAACAACATGACAAGTACAAAGAACTTAGAAAACATCTACATACCTACCAAACAACAACAACAGCAACATACCTTTTACATAGGTAGATGCAGAGGAGTGGTAGCTGACAAGACCAGTGTGGTAGGCAAGGCCAGATCATTTGTTCATTTAATGAATATGTATTGAGCACCCACTCAGATGGCTTCCTAATCCAGGCTAAGACATTTGGCTTTTATCCAAACTATTGAATAATTACTGGAGGATTTGAAAATCCTATAATCCTACTTGCATTTTAGAAAGATCATTCTGGAGTTTGGGAAATAAATTATTCAGAAGTTGGCAGGAGTCGAGGCAACTTAGGAAGCTGTTTCAGATATCCAGGTAAGAAAAGCAGTTGGAGTGGGGACAGAGAAGATATGATTTAAGGAAATATTTAGATATGAAAATTAACAGAATTTGATGATAAATTGTTTTGGGACATGAGAAAGACTGGAGTTTAAGATATTTCTTGGGTTTCTGTTATGTGCAATAGAGGAGGTAATAATGAACACAGCAAAGTACTATAGGAAGAAGACATTGAAATGGAGAAAACTGTGAAGTCCATTTTGTATATGTTAGACCTGTAGAAGAGATGGCTAGTCATTTACCAAAATCCATCTCTCTTGTTTTCCATATAATGGTAGCTAGAATGTGGCCACCCAGCCCTCCTTTGGGACTACATTTCCCAGTCACTCCTTGCAGTGGGGGAGTTGGCATATGACTAAGATTTTATTAGTGGAATATGACCAAGACTCACGTGTGGAACTTCTTTCTCACTTGCTTAAAAAGAAATCACTGATCCTGGATCTCTGCTCTTTCCCCCTTCTGCCATTTTTTTATTAGAAATTTTTAATGTACAACTTAATGGGCTTCATTCTGATATGTATTCCATTTTGACATTTCCATACATGCATTTCATTGTACATTGCTCACATAACCTCCCCCTTACCGTCTTATGACCCTCCTCCCCCATCTCCATCCCCCCAGCAATGGTCTCCTTTCTACTTGTATGTCTTTTTGTTGGAATATTTATCTATAACATGCATCTCCATTTTGATTTAAGTCCAAACTTTTTTCTATAGTGATCTACCTTTTTACATTCTCAGCAATATTATATGAGTAATCTAGTCTATTTCCATTACTGCTATCTTTTGGTATTATTTGTATTATCATTATTATTATTATTATTGTTCCCATATTAATAAAGTTGAGCTGTTTACATTGAGGTTGACCTCTCCCCACTTCCTCCCTCCTCATTGTCCCTCCTCCCTCCCATCTTCTCCCATCATCACTTCCTTTGGCTAGATCCCTCCCTCCCTCCTTCTTTCCACTCATTAAATTGTCCCTTCTACACTAAGTTTACATGAGCTTTTTATTATGTTCCAATTTATGTATAGGATTTTTTCCTTCTTTTAAGTTTGATTCAGCTCCTACATATGAGTGAGAATATATGCTATTTCTCTTTTGGGGCTTGTTCACTTAAGATAATTTTCTCCAATTCCATCCATTTTGCTGAGAATGATATTATTTCATTTTTTTAATTGCTGAGTAGTATTCTATTATGTATATGTACCATACTTTTTTTATCCATTCTTCTGTTTATGGGCACTTTGGTTGATTCCGTACCCTTGCTATTGTGAAAAGTGCTGCATTGAACATGGAGATGTAGGTGTTTCTGTGGTATGATGATTCATCTCCCTTTGGCTATAGTCCCAATAGTGATATAACTGGGTGGAACTGTGAGCTCGAAGAGAAGGAAATTATAGCTACAATCCCTTTCGTGATAGCCCACCAGAAAATTAAATACCATGGAATCAATCTAACCAAAGATCCTATAGATCTCTACAAGGAAAATTTCAAAACATTAAAGAAAAAAATCAAAGAAGATACTAAAAGCTGGAAGGACCTCTCTCACTCATGGATTGGGAGAATCAATATTGTAAAAATGTCTATCCTACCAAAAGCAATCTATAGATTTAATGCAATCCCCATTAAAATTCCAATGACAGAATTTACAGAAATAGAAAAAAATATCCAAAAATTCATGTGGAAACAAAAAGCCCACATGTAGCCAAAACACTCTGAAGCTGCAAAACTAGTGTAGATGGGATCACAATCCCTGACTTTATGCTATAGGGCTGTCACAGCAAAAACAGCTTAGTACTGGCACAAAAATAGGCCTACAGACCAGTGGAACAGAATAAAGGATCCAGAGATAGATCAACACATCTACAGCCACCTGATTTTTGACAAAGGAGCAAAGCAGGTAAATTGGAGAAAGGATAGCCTTTTCAATAAATGGTGCTGGGAAACTTGGATATGCACTTGCAGAAAAATGAAAACAGGCCCCCACACCTTTCAATATGCATGAGAGTTAACTTGAAATGGATAAAAAACCTCAATATAAAACCAGAAACTTTAAAATTACTAAAAGAAAAGATAGACAATATGCTTTAACATATAGGCATAGGAAAGCATTTCCTTAATGGGACTCCAATTGCTCAAGAAATCATAACAAGAATAGATAAATGGGATTATATGAAATTAAAAAGGTTCTATACAGCAAAAGAAATAATCAACAGAGTCAAGGAAATCCCCACAAAATGGGAAAAAATCTTCACATCCTATACACTGGACAGAGGACTAATTTCCAGAATTTATAAAGAACTCAAGAAATCAATTCCCAAGAAAACAAATAACCTAATACACAAGTGGGCAAAGGAACTGAACAGACAGTTCTCAAATGAAGAAGCTTGTAAGTCCATGAAGCACATGAAAAAATGTTCAATATCCCTAGCCATTAGGGAAATGCAAATCAAAATAACTCTGAGATTCTACCTCTCTCCAGTAAGAATGGCCAAAATCAACAAAACAAACACCAAATGCTGGCATGAGAAAAGGGAACACTCTTACACTACTGGTGGAGTTGTAAATTGGTTCAACCACTTTAGAAATCAATATGGAGGTACCCCTTCTGCCATTTGTAATGGTAATGA
The DNA here is from genome assembly GCA_007922755.1 of Pedetes capensis. Taxonomy (NCBI): domain Eukaryota; kingdom Metazoa; phylum Chordata; class Mammalia; order Rodentia; family Pedetidae; genus Pedetes; species Pedetes capensis. The sequence continues at coordinate 848 of VMDO01027678.1, read as the reverse complement.
CCAGAATGACCTGCTAAACCACAAACTGAGGATGGCAGAGTTTCCATTATCCTGGGTCCCTGTTATACTGAAGCTGTCTGCTAACCTAGAGAACTCACTGTGGGCAGTTTACGTGATAGATCAGTATGCTTATTTTTTAAGCCATTAGTTTCTAAGAGTCTTTTTGTTATACCAATGTAGCCTACCTCACATAATATCTATGTGGAGATATGTACAACTCAGTATAGTAGTTTGAGGTTCAGGAAAAAAGGTAGATTTACCAGTCATAATCAAATTGAGTTAAGGTCAAGGCCATGGACATTAATAAGTCTCTTAAAAATATATATAAATAAAAAAGAGGACTTAAGGTGGTACACAGGAGAATACAATCTTTAAAGTATGCATACAGGAAGAAGAGGATATCACAGTGTTAATGAAGAGAATAGTAAGAGAATTAGAGGATAGTGGTATTTCACAAGAGAGGAGATAGTATCAAGGATGGAGCTATCAAATGAAGCTCCATGTCAAAGAATAAAGTCCATGAGAATACAGGACATGATGGGACCCAGAACACCAAGGATTATCCCTGGACCAGAGTTGGAACCTTTCTCCCACTGCAAAAGAATGTGAGGATCTGATGAGAAGTGCTGATGGAGGTGAGTTTCTAAAGGGGTCGCAAATAATTAAGAAATCATCATTTTCTCTAAAAGTAGAATGAAGTTGGTGTTTGACATAACTCGTAGAAAGTGGTAGTAGTAAAACTTATAGGGATGGAAAAAGATGCTGGAGTGAAGCTAGAGTTGAATAATTTCCTCAGCGTGTAGACAATAGGAGGGTACAGATGATAACACTGATCCAGAATGGGGAGT
>VMDO01027677.1:0-24942 GCA_007922755.1 Pedetes capensis | reverse complement strand
ATCTTTTTTTAAAACTTTTATCATTGACTCCATTTCTAATTGCTTGTGCTTCAGCTCGTTTATGTCATCTTCTGCCTCAGAGATCCTTTGCTCTGATTCATCCAGTCTTGAAGAGAAGGATTCTTTAGCCGTGTTCAATTCTGATAATTTGGATTGAGTATCAAGCAAAGTGGCTTGATTTTTCTTAATCATTTCTAACTGGGATGACAGAGCAGCTGCCAAATTAGAAACCTTTCTTTCAGTTATCTCCAGTGTATTTGTAGTATTTGTCTTTATTTCTCTTAGCATGCTTATTACCATGACTCTGAACTCCGACTCAGAGATCTCTAATAATTGCTAGTTGTTGGAGTGATCCGTTGGGGGTTATGATCTGTGGAGACTTCAGCTCCATCCTGCCCCCTTGTGGTTTTTGTAGTTTTACTTGATTTTCCCATAATGCGGTCTGGGAAACAGAATCTACCAGTCTGACTCCAGGGAGGGTAAGGGTTAGGGAGGCGATAGATTCCGTTTCTCTTCTGTGGGGTGAGAAAAGGGGGGGCTCTGGTGATAGAAGAGGTGGAAGGAGGAGGTAGAGGACAGAGGCTAATAGAAATTACTGTCAAAATTAATATTAAGGTTAAGATTTAAGGGATAAATTATTAAAACAATGACATATATAGCTTAAGAAATAGAGAAGGAGGTTAGAAAAAGGGAAGGGAGTAAAAGAGAAAGGAAGAAAAATAGGGAAGAAAAAGAGAAAAATAAAAAGGAAAAGAAAGAAAGAAAAGAAAGAAAGAAAGAAAAAAGAGGCAAATCTCACATATACACTCTCCCAAACACGAATAAAAACACTTGTAGTCAGATGCGGTGGTACACACCTGCAATTCCAGCGGCTTGGGGGTCGGAGGCAGGAGGGACACAAGCCCGATTTCTGTGCAACCCAATTAGACCCTGTCTCAAAAAGCAAAAAAAAAAAAAAAAAAAAAAAAGGGTCCTGGGGTGCAGCGCGGCGGTCCAGCACCTACCAGACAAGCAGGCACAGAGCCCTGAATTCAAACCCCTGTAGAAGTAAAAAGAAAAAATTATAATAATAATGAAATAAAAATAAAAAAAAATAGAAAAGAAAATAGCATAAAATATAAAATAAAATAAAATTCCAGACCTCACGCATAGATGCTCCCACATACATATAACAACTCTTGTAGTCAGGTGCAGTGATGGACGCCTGGAATCCCTGTGGCTTGGGGCATGGGGGCAGGAGGGTCGCAAGCCCAAGATCTGTGCAGCCCAGCAAGAGCCTGTCTCAAAAAGCAAAAAATATATGGGCTGGGGGCACAGAGTGTCGCTCCAGCTTCCACAAAGGAAGCAGGCTCAAGACCCTGGCTTAACCCCTGTTAACAGTAGCAACATAATTTTTTGGATGTGGAGTCTGAACTGATTATACCCAGTTCAACCAGGTGGAGTCGATAATGCAGGGTGCAATGCTCCCAATAGAGCTCAGGGTGGCAGTATTTCCACACAATTGGCAGTAACCATCGGTCTTATTGGGTCCATATAGCCAAACTCTTCATAATAACCTGGATTTAATTGGGGCCCCGAGTGCCCAAAGAGACTGTTCTGTGACTATTGTATTGTTCAAGAGGCAGTGGAGCCTATGGGATCTTCCTTGGAGTTCTCCCTGTCCCATGTAGATCGGGCGCCAATTCCCCAAATCAGAGATTTCCTCCCCAAAACCTACAGCATGGAGGGAATATGGCTGCAATCATGGAGTTTTTATTACAGGGTTTTCCGCCCACTTGGGAGGACCATATCCTCTTGAGGGTGGGATGCTCTCCTGCCGACCCAGAGGGAATCTGAAACAGATTTTGTCGTGTGCTGCTATCGCACTCGGAACTGCTCTGTCTGTGGCCAACTGTGCCACTAGGCTCTGCTGAAAAGGAGCTCTCCGTCCCTGTGGAGCTCAGTCGCCTTCACAAACCCCAGATTTCTCCACAGTACAGTGGGGTGATTTGGGCTCACCTCTGGTGTGTCTGGGATCCGGGTATATGTGTGCCCAAATTTCTGTGGAGTTCGCGACCGTAGACCTGACCTGCTGCAACAGGAGGGAGGGAGCTGAGTCTCAGCTCTAGACGCAGATCGCTGGCACTGGCTTCCCGGTTCGCTCCACAGCCACTATGGAGGGCGTCCGTGTGCCCCCTCAAGCTGACTCACCTAGGATCTGCAGTCTGTGTCCCGCAGGTGTGGTGAGAGTGTGCTGCCAAGGTTGCACTCCATGTTGGGTCCGGGCCCCATGGGTGCGTGTGCCTGAAGTCCCCTCCAAGTCTCTGGGATTCTATCCACCGTCTGTGTGATGGCAAAATGGTGGTGGTCCCGCTGCTGGCCACTGTGTAGCTCCTCTGAAGCCTAATCCTTGATTTCAGTGTACGCCCGGTTTCATTCTCTATCTCTCAAACTAAATTATCACTGTTTCTATTTATTCAATTTGAGTTTTTCACCCCTAATCGAGGCTTCCCATTGCTCTGGAACAGAAGGCATATTTTATCTGCCCCACATTTTATTCTTTATCCCTTACATATACATCATAAGTACCTTACCAAGTATGACAGGGCTGGGATTTAGCTCAGTTGGTAAGCACTCCTCTGCACTCTCTGATGACACGGGTTCAACCCCCAACACCTGGAGTGGTGGGTGAGGAAGCTTTCAAATGCACTCACATCCTCACTGCCCATCAGCTTGGCTGTTCCCCACTGCTCACTCACTTCTGCATGCTGGACCCCAACCAAACACCAACTCCCAAGACGCACTCGGCTCCCTCCAACAGCTCTGGAGAAAGCTCCGCCCCATTTCTTAACTTTTTGAGACAGGGTCTCGCTAAATTACACAGACTGCCTTTGGTCTCAAACTTGTGATCCTCCAGCCTCTGCCTCCCCAGCCGCTGGGATTATAGGTGTGCGCCACTGTGCCTGGCTCAGCTGAGGACATGTCTAAGCAAAGTGCTGAAGGAGTGGCATGGTTTCTCTGACTGCTTATAGTAAAATGCCAAAAGAAAGAAATGATCTAACGTGGAATTGTTAATCAAAAGCAGCCTTTAAAAATTTGGGAAATTCTCAGCCTATTGTATTGAAAGGAATAAGAAGCCCTTTTTAGGAGATGGTGCTAACTATGTGGCCAAATGACCCTTTAATTGGAGATTCATTAGCCTCTCAACAGAAGCAAGGAAGGCAATTCAATTCAGAGATCATTGGTGTTACCCCTTCCTTTATAAGTACAGTGAAGTTAGAAGGCTGGCAGGGGTAGAGTGGTTTCAAAGAGCAGCTGCAGGGACCTGCAAGACTTCAGGACCTAGACTGGTGCTGTCTCACAGCAAAGGCTCCACTCCACATCCTTCAGTTCTGGGCTCTTCAGCCATGTATAGCACTAGTAGGTCTGGGTGCAGCATAGGCTGTGTCCAGCAGAGCTATGGGGATGTGGTGGCCACTTCCTATGTTTCAAAGGACGAGCCTCCCAGTAGTGCCAGGAGCTTGGAAGGCCAGTCTCAAAGAGCCACAGGATCTAGACAGAGAGCTGCAGTGGTCGGAGCTGCCTGGAGCCTTGGGCTAATTCTCTGCCTGGCAAGTTTGCAGGGGCAACACTGCTACCCCTGTGTGTGTGGAAGGCAGGAGCCACACCCCAGCATGTCTACAAGGTGGCTTCTCTGCCCCAGTGGGACCTGATGGCAGAGTGTCAAGACAAGAGTATTTTGAAGCCTTAAGTTTTAAGGTTATTTTCCCTATTGCGTTTTGCATTTACCTGAGATCTGTCACTCTTACATTCTTCTTTCTCTTCCATTTTTCCCTTTGGAAGGGGACTATCTCATGCCCACCATTGTATTTTGGAAGCACATAACTCATTTGAATGGACAGGCTCACATGTGGAGAGGACTTTGCCTCAGGATGAATCAGACCCTGAATCTCACCGAGCCATATTCAGTTTTCAAGGATGCGTCGATGATGCTTTGGGTTTCAGACTTTAGAGTTGAAGCTAGAATTAGTTAAGATGTTTGGGGTTGTTGGGATGTAATGAATGTATGTCCCATGTGAGGAGAACATGAATTTGGGAGGCTAGGGGCTAAATGCTTCAGATGGAATGTTTAGGTTACCCCAATATTCGTGTGTTGAAATCTAACCCTCAATATGGTAGTGTGGAGGGTGCTTCAGTAGGGGATAGGTCTTGAAAGTGGAGTCTCATGAATGAGATTAATTCCATTACAAAACAGTCCCTGTAGAACTCCCATGCCCACAGTGAGAAGATGATCATCCTGTAAACCAGGAAGTAGGACTTCACCAGGAATGGAATCTGTTGGCACCACAATTTTGGACTTCATAGCCTCCAGAACTGTAAGAAATAAATCTTTATTGTTTAGAAGCATCCAGTTTATGGGACTTTGTTATAGTAGTCTGAATAGACTAATGTGAGATCTAAACTCTGTCTCAGCAACTGTTTTAATGACTTTCATAATCAACTGGAAAGAAAGTATCCAGAGGAACATGGAGAATATTAAAATTTTGTAGAGAATGAAAGTTAGCACAGGGATAATTTCTCATCACATGCTTACAATATTTGTAGCATCATTGTTTTATTTGTTCTTTACCACATCTCTGTGATTGTGACATTCTTTTTGTAATTTTTTGATTAGAAAAATAATGGTCAGAGAGAGTAAGTGATCTGCCTGAGGTCACTAAGAAGGTAAGGTATCATCTGGGCTCTGATTATACACTTGTTGTTGTTGTTAGGTGTGTTAGGAGTCAGGTCTGATTCATAGCAACCCTCTGTACAACAGAATGAAACATTGCCTGACACTGTACCAGGCACATGATCTCTTTTTATGTTTAAGCTCATTGTGGCAGACATTGTGTCAATCCTTCTGGTTGAGGGTTTTCCTTTTTATCATTGATCTTCCACTTTTCCACAATGATGTCCTTCTTCAGGATTTGGTTCTTCCTGAAAACATGTCCAAAATACCTAAGATGCAGTCTAGCCATCCTTGTTTCCAATAAGCACTCTGTTTGCACTTCTAGGACAGATCTGTTGGTTCTTTTGGCAGTCCGTGGGGTATTCAATATTTGTTTCAAGCACCATCATTCAAAAGCTTCAATTCTTCTTTTGTCTCCCTTATTCAATATCCAGCTTTCATAAGGGTATGAGGCAACTGCAAAATATGGCATGAGTCAGGTGCACCTTTGTCTTCAATATGACATCTTTTCAACCCTTTACAGAGGCCTTTTCCAAAAGCTTTTCCCAATGCAATACATGTTTTGATTTCTTGACTGCTGCTTCTGTGGGTGTTTATTATAGAACCAAGTAAGATAAAATAATGGGCAACTTCAGTCTTTTCTCCTTTATCATGAAGTTGCTTGCTGACCCAGATGTAAGGATTTTTGTTTTCTTCCTATTGAAGCTCAACCTACACAGAAGGCTGTGTTCTTTGATCTTCATCAGTAAATGTTTCAAATCCTCTTCAGTTTTAGCAAGCAGAGTTGTGTCTTCCTCCAATCCTGCTGCCATGTTCTTCATAAAGTTCACCTTCTTGGATTATTTGCTCAGCATAGAGATCGACAAGATACAGGGAAAGGATACAGCCCTGGTGTACACCTTTCTTGACTTTAAACCAGATAGTGCTTCCTTGTTCTATTCAAACAACTGCCTCCTGGTACAGATTCCATGTACAGATTCCTCTTGAGTATAATTGAGTGCTCTTGTATTCCCATTCTTTGCAGTGTTATCCATAATTTATTATAATGCATAGTCAATTGTCTTTGCATAGTTAATAAAACATAGACATCTTTCTGCTATTCTCTGCTTTCAGCTAATATCCATCTGACATCAGCAATGATGTCCCTGCTTCCATACCCTCTTTTTAATCTGGCTCTATTTTCTCGCTATTCCCTGTTAAGATATAGCTGTAGTCACTTTCGAATGATCTTTAGGAAAATTTTACTTGCATGAGATATTAATGGTATTGTTTTATAGTTTCTGCATATGATTGGATCCCCTTTCTTGGGAACAGGCACAAACATGGATCTCTTCCATTCAGTTGGCCATGTAGCTGTTTTCCAAATCTCTTGACATAAATAAGTTAGCACCTCTAGTGCTGCATCTGTTTGTTGAAACATCTCTATTGATATTAATTTAATTCCTGGAGCCTTGTGTTTCACCAGTTCCTTCACAGTAGCTTCCACTTTGTTCTCAGTATCATTGGTTCCTGATCATATGCAACCTCTTAAAATGTTTGGCTATCCACCAAATCTGGGGTATAATGACTCTGGGTATAATGACTCTGTATGCCTTCTTTTGATGTTTCTTGCATCATTTAATATTTTCTCTCTAGAATCCTTCCTTAATTGCCACTCAAGGCTTGAATTGAGATTGGCAGGATTGGATGCTAGGGTGCTATGGCTGTAGACTTATCTGAGTTAGGCTCCCTATTCTAGGTTAAGGTTCTGTGGAGCCCAAGCCCATTCTATTTGTTTCTATTTGTGTCAGTGTGTCTTCTTCACCAGACAGCAACTTTAGTGGCTTCCCTTGTCTTCCCTGTTCTCCCTTCCAGTGTTTGTCTTGTCTGGAACTTGTTGTTGTTAGGTCTTGTTGAGTTGGGTCCAACTCATAGTGACCCTATGTACAACAGAAAGAAACCCTACCCAAAACTGTAGTGCCTGGCACTATTGTCAGTGCTTCTCTGCTATTCATAGGGTTTTTGGTGGCTGATTGTTTTGAGAGTGGGTTGGCAGGTCCTTCTCCCTATCCTGCAACACCTGATGTTCCCAGTTGGTCTCCCATCCAAGGACTAACAAGGCCTACACTGCTTAGCCCTCACATCAGGTGTGATCAGATGCCATGGTGCTGTGGCTGCAGACACATTCTTTAATAATAGGAACAGATTGTATACTATGTGCCAGGCTCTGGTTTTGTTTCTTTCATTGTTTCTTTCTCTCATTGTTTCCTCCCTTCTTCCTTCCTTGCTTGCTTCCTTCTTCCTTCCTTTCTTTTCTTTTCCTCTTTCTCTTTTTCTTTTGCAGTACTGAGAATGGAATCTATGGCCTCATGCCTGCTAGGCAAGCACCATCTCCAGCCTTATTCATTGATTTCCAATTAACACAGAAATTTACGTGTATTTATTGTGTACAACCTGACGTTTTGAAGTATACATGTCATGGAATGGTTGTTGTTGTTAGGTGCCATCGAGTTGGTATCCGACTCATAGGGACCCTATGTATGATAGGCGAAACAGTATTATCAGTGCTTCTCTGCTATTCATAGGGTTTTCAACGGCAGATTGATTTTTGGGAGTGGGTTGCTGGACCCTTTTCCCAAGCCTACAGCACCTAGTGTTCCCAGGAGGTTTCCCATCCAAGTACTAACCAGGTCCGACTCTGCTTAGCTTCTGAGATTTGACAGGACCAGAAGCCACAGTGCTACCTGCAGGCTATGAAATGGTTAAATCTAGCTAATTAACAACCTCATTATTTAGCATAGTTATTGTAGTGAGAACACTTAACATCCATTCTCTTTGCATTTTTCAAGACCTCAATGTGTCACCATTAACTGTAGCCACGATGCTACACAATAGATCTCTTGAACATATTCTTTCTGTTTAACTCTAATTAGATATCCTTTGACCAATATCTCCCCATCCTCCTTCCTCCCTTTGCTACCCCAGTCTCTGGTAACCACCATTTGACTTTCAACTTCTATACGATCAGCTTTTTAATGTTCTATGTATGAGTGAGATCATGTATTTGTCTTCCTGTGGCTGGCTTATTTCATTCAACATAATATTCTATAGTTTCTTCCATATTGTTACAAATGACATGATTTCATGTTTCTGTGACTGACTAATATTTCATTGTGTATACAATCTTCTATGAGTATATAGGGAATTGGTTCCAGAACCTCTCAGACACCAAAACCTGTGCATGCTCAAACTGCTTACATAAAGTGGTGTGGTGTTTACATATAAACTATGCATATTTTCCTGCATAATTTAAATCATGTCTGGATGACTTGCAATCCCGATTATAGTGTAAATAGTTGTTATAATGTATTATTGAGGGAATGACAGAAAAACGTCCATACATATTCAAAACGGATGCACTTTTTTTTTCTGAATATTTTTTATCTGAGGTTGGTTGAATCAATAGGTGCACAATGCACAGATATGTAGATCTGGGTTTATCTGCCACATTTTCTCTATCCAACCCTCTACTGCTAGACTCAGGTTGATTCCACACCTTGGTTGTTGTGAATAGTTCTGCAGGGATCAGCAGTGCAGATGTCTCTTGGACATACTGGTTTCTTGTTCTTTGCATGTACAGGCTTATCTTGAAGACATTGTGGATTTGGTCTCAGACCACAGCAATAAAGCAAGTATCACTATAAAGTGAGTCACACCATACTTTTGGTTTCCTAATGCATATAAAAGCTGTGTTTACATGGGGCATGCTTGGCGCATGCCTATAATCTCAGCCCATGGGAAGGGGCGGCAGGAGGATGTGAATTTGATGCCAGCCTGGGCTACATAAGGAGACCTATCTCCAAAAAAAAAAAATAAATAAATAAATAAAAAGCAATGTTTATACTGTACTTAGTAAGTCTATTCAGTGTGCCAAAGCATTGTGTTAAAAAAAGTACATGTCTAAATTAAAAAATAGTTCATTGCTACAATGTGCTACCACTCATCTGAGCCTCCCAGGTGCTGTTGGAGGGTGTTGCCTTGATGTTGATGGGTACTGACTGATCAGGGTGGTGGTTGGTGACTTCTCTGTTGCCATGGGACCCTTAATGGTTTTAGACCATGCCTACTTTTCAAGGTAATTGTAAGTCTTAGAAATAATCAATTTGAAACACTAAGCGGAGAGTCCTTCTAAGCACTAAATAACTGTGACCTTTTCTCACTAACTCAATATTTAATAACAATCAAATGTCTACAATGGGATGGGCGTTGGGTTCATTGTGGTGATCCTTCTCTCCCTTGTCAGTACCCATAGCCTTTAACTCATGGTCAAAGACGGTCATTGAACAGTAAGGCTTTAGAGAAATAAATTGTGCATTTCTTATCCCACTGAAGTGTGTTATACTCAAGCTCTTCAAACTATATAAAAGGAATATTTAAAATTTTTAACTGGATATAATTAAAAGTTAATTTGGAAACCTGCCTGTAGAAGTACATAAAAAGATTGTATTTGGGAAAAATAAAAACAAGTAACATTGAGCATGACAGAGTATATGCTAAACACTGTGCTAAGCATCTTACAAGCAGCCTCTCCTTTAATTATCACAAAAAACCCAGAGCGATAGAAACTAGTTCCCTCATTTTATGATGAAGAAAACTAGTATCAGGAGGGTTAATAAACTTGCCCAAGGAAATACAGAAAAGAGAGGACAGCAGGAATTAGATTTCTGTCCATCTCTTTCCAGAACCTGTGCCATCAATCATTTGTTACACTGAGAAGTAGAGGAAACAAAACAAAACAAAACAAAACAAAAAGAGTGTCAGTGGATAATGGCTATTTTGACCTGATAGGTCAGGTAGATGGTTATGTTTGGTCCTGTTGAAGATCTGTTGTTCCTTCTGATGCTCAATCATTAAAACCACATGCCAGCATATGAGTTTTACTACATACGAGTCAAAAGTTTCCATAAAACTTATAAGTTGTTTAAAGTGTAATCAAAAGTGATGTAATAGTTGGATAATGGAAAAAGCCAATGCTGTATTACTCTGCACCCCACCAACATTTACCAATAAAGGGAGAAGAAAAACTAAGGTTAAAAAAAGAGAAAGAAATGGAGACAGAATGAAAAGCAATAAAAAAAAAGCAGGTAGAGAAGGTGGTGCAGAAGAAAAATCACAGTGACTATGTCTAGTTTATGTTGGTAGGTGCCTTTGAGTCGGTATCCGATTCATAGCGACCCTCATAGGGTTTTCAATGGCTGACTGTTTCAGGATTGCCTTGGGAGTGGATTGCCAGGCTCTTCTCCCATTTTTGTGGTGCTGGGAATTGAATTTGGGACCTCAGAGACTGCGGCGCAGCGCTCTACCAACTGAGCTAAATCCCAGCCCATGTCTAGTTTATAACATAGGAAATTGTGCAACAAATATTGTTTTATGGACAACAATACTCTTTCATGGCCTGCCACTTGTACCACTGTGGTGTTGTATCCCATCAGACTTTGGAAGCTAAGCAGGGTTGGGCCTGGTTAGTACTTGAATGGGAGACCACCTGGGAACAGGTGCTATAGGCTTGGGAGAAGGACTGGGCAACTTACTCCCAAAAAACAACTGGCCATTGAAAGTCTTATGAATAGCAGAGAAGCATGACAATAGTGTTAGGTCTGTTGTATGTAGGGTTGCTATGAGTTAGACACAGACTTGATGGCACCTAACAACAACATAGTCTTATAGACCATCTTAGAAACCAAATAAAGGCAAAATTTCCTCTAGAATAAATCATAAAAAACAAACAACAACAACAAAAAAACAGATATAAAAACCCCAAAGCAGCAACACCAAAAAAAACCCCCAAACAAAACAAACAACAACAACAACAACAAACACATGACAAGTTAATGGCTTGTCTGTCTGAAATTACCATATGAGCATTCCTGCTTCCTTGTGCCCCTCATGGGGAAGTGTGTATTACCTCATTCTCTCGTGATGTGTACTTTTTGGTTGCTGATGTTCTGACATTCTCAGAAAGGAATGGCCAAGAGAACTAGAACAAAGCCTACCCCTCTTCAGTTTTGGAAGAAGGAAAACTAGAATTAGGGAGAGTGGAGTGGGGAAGAAGCTGGTAATAGTTGGTCCACAGGGGAGCAAAAGTTCCCAGTGGTGATTGGGACACGGTGCAGGTGGCTTTCATTGAGCCCCACCAGTGGGTCTCCATGAGGAGTGGGTCATACTTCCTGGCACCTGGAACTGAATGGGGATTTTTTGCTAGTGACTGGGGAGTGCTGTGGAATTTAATGCTCAGGACCAGAGACAGTAAACCTCCTGCAATGCCTATGCAGGCCTCCATGAAGGTACTGACAGATGAGGAATGAGGGAAAAGCACAGCAAAGGCTTGGAAAGGTTCTGGGGAGAAGCCAGATGCATTTTTATTCATATGGTTATGGTGGGTATGCATGTGTGAAAGAAGGAGGGAGAGGGAGAGAAAAAGATTCTCTTGAAGGGTCTTATGCTATACTGAGACAATTATAGAGTTCTTGAATACATGCTGCCATTGATGTGATCTGCTAACATGACTTAAAATTGAGTTATGATAAGTTATTCTTTTAATGTACTTCCAGAACTTACTTGATATGACTTTTAAATGTAAATAGTTACTAAGATCAATCTCTAGCAAGGCCTCTTGGGCTGGGTGCATTGGCATATGCCTATAATCCTAGCGACTCTGGAGGTGGAGGCAGGAGGATCGCAGCTTCAAGGCCAGAGGCAGCCTGTGTAACTTAGCGAGACCCTGACTCAAGACAAAAAATAAAAACTGGACTCAGAGTGCAGCTCAGTGGTAGAGTGCTTGCAGAAAGTACCATGAGGACCTGAGTTCAACTCCCTAGTACGACAGAACAAAACATGTTTACATTCTTATTTTGGTGGAAGACCAACATTTTCTTTAAATTTCATATTTATTACTGTCTTTGCCTGGATTCCCTAGAAAACAGAGGCTGGAGCAAGGCCTGAGTGGTGAGGCTCCCTCAGGAGTTGAAAAGGGGAACAGATCAGGGCAGGATGGAAAACAAAGGCAAGTTGGCACATTACCAGGCTGGCTGCTGCCTCCTGCAGTGTGAGGAATGTGACACTCCCACAGGTGCCATAACCCAGGCAGGTCCTAAAGCCTTCAGAATCTTCCGCTGGAGGGAGGTCCTTGCCTGTTAGCCCCCTGCCATCTCATTGCTCCCACTGTCATTGCCCCATGGAGAGCTGAATCCCTGCTCTTCTGAGTTGTGTCCCATGGCCTCTTGTGTTAGCCGCTGGGGACTCCAGATCCTACCCTGCGAAGTGCCAGTTCTTTGGAGTCGTCTTGGAGTCCAGTAGTGGAAGGAAGAATCAGGGCTCAGTGGATCTGACTGAGTTTGGGTGGGGCCAGGCTGCATAGGACAATAGGGTGGAGGCGCAGAGGCGGCCTTCACGTCAGGACAGAGGAGAGGCCAGAGACATTGGTACCTGCAGTAATGGCAGCAGCAGGGGCAATTGGGTGTTTGAGGATCCTGGGAGACAAGTGAAGTCTGGGGAATCTGAGAAGAACCATAGAATATATCTGAAATAATTTCCATAGTTTCTCATGTACATTCTTTTATAATTTTTAAATCACTTTAAAAATCTGTATATAACCACAATTAAAAAATAAATTTTGGCCAGGCGTGGTGGTGTACACCTGTAGTCCAAGCACTCAGGAGGCTGAGGCAGGAGGATCACAGGTTTGAGGCCAGCCTGGGCTATATAGAGAGACCCTGTCTACAATAAAATAAAATAAAATAAAACATAAAAACCCTTGGTTATCACTTTTATGACCTAAAGGGTATATATTTTTGTTTTTTCCCCTCTTTTTCCAGTTATCAGGTTGGCCAAGGAGCTTATCTATTTAAAATTTTTTTTCAGGGAAATAGCTTTTGGGTTTATAAATTCTTTTTTTATGATTGTTTTCTATCATAATTTAAAATTTTAAAAAAATTTTTCAGGAGATAGACCTCCTGAGTGTCCAGCTGCTTCTCTTGGGTCAGGGTGTGAAGGATCCACCGCAACGTGTGGTTGGTACCAGGGCTGTGGTACCCACCTGCCCACAAAGCTTTTGTGTGTGATTCAGGTGGTCCAGGGTCCAGACACCACCTCCACTGTGGCTTGGTGGGAACGGGAGGCCCAGGAGGATCAGCCACAGCCATGTCCCCAGCAGATGGCACTGTGAGGCACCTATCAAACTTTTGCCTGGCCATGTGGTGTGGTCTTCTCAGTGGCTATGAGCAGTTAGGTCCCCCACAGCTACTGTTCCTGAACAAGTAGTAGACAATCTTCCGGCTGAAGTGTCCACTGGCATTTCCTATGGTTGGGCCAGTGTTAGAAATGAAGATGTTCATGAGACAGTGGTGAGCCCGAGAGGGAACCCAGACTGAAAGAATATAAAAACGCCTATGGATACTTACATCATCCAAAGCTTCAAAGACAAAGGAAACTTCTCTGCGGAAATCTTCGGCATGGTCACTGCAGGCTACCTCAGACCAGGAAAGATCGTTGCTGCTTTAGAGTCACTGTTTTGGTGAGCCAAGGTGATATTGAAGAAACTTAAAAAAAAAAAAAAAAAAAAAAACTAGATTTACCAAAATATTTGGAAGTCAAAGGTGATAATTTCTTTTAGGTTTCTAAAAGCAAAATTATGAATTGCCACTGATGAATATTCCGTGTTTTCTAGTATTTCATTGGTGATAATTGCAGTCTCGGTTATATTTTAAATGTTAAACATCTCCCTAAAGATGTAAATTAGTTTAAAGAGCACAATGTAGTTACTGATAATGTTTCAACTGTTAAATTAAACTCATGGTGCTATGCTACTAAAAAGATTCACTTAAATATCAAACTTCTTTTTTATGTAATCAGTTGATTAAATGAACCAGTAGAAAGATATTGTTGTTAGGTGCCGTCAAGTCCATGTCCAAGAGTTTCCAATGGCTGATTGTTTCCAGATTGCTTTGAGAGTGGATTCCCACATCCTTCATGTGTGTATATGTATGTATACATACACACACGCCAGTGTGTATATATATTTTATATTTAATATAAATATATTTATATTTACTTCACCACTGAGATACAACCCTAGCCCAAAGCATATAAATATATTTATATTAAATATAAAATATTTTATATAATTTTATAAAACATTTTATTTATAAAATTTATAAAATATTATATTTTATATAATTTTATAAAATATTTTATATATATTTATATATACATAAAATATATATACACACTGGCGTGTGTGTATGTATATGTTTTATATATGTGTGTATATATATTTGTGCATATATATATTTTTTTACATATGTATATATGTATATATATGGGGCTGGGATTTAGCTCAGTTGGTAGAGCACCGCTCTACAGTCTCTGAGGTCCCGAGTTCGATTCCCAGCACCCCAAAAATGGGAGAAGGATGTGGCAACCCACTCCCAAGGCAATCCCAAAACAAACTGCTATTGAAAACCCTATGAGGGTCGCTATGAGTCAGACATGACTTGACGGCACCTAACAACAACAACATATATATATATATATATATATATACACACACACACACACACATATATATATTTGTATACATATATATGTATACAAATATATGTATATTTGTATATATATATATTTGTAGTTGTAGCACTGTGGTGTCTAATCCCATCAGATCTTGGAAGCTAAGCATGGTCAGGCCTGGTTAGTACTTGGATGAGAGACAGCCTGAGAATACCAGGTGCTGTAGGCTTGGCAGAAGGACCTGGTAACTCACTCCCAAAACAATCCTCCATTGAAAACCCTATGAACAGCAGAGAAGCACTGAC
Organism: Pedetes capensis; assembly: GCA_007922755.1. Lineage (NCBI taxonomy): Eukaryota > Metazoa > Chordata > Mammalia > Rodentia > Pedetidae > Pedetes > Pedetes capensis. Next base: position 10,383 of record VMDO01027677.1, on the reverse strand, counting down.
AGTAGAATTTTTCCTGCTATACATAGGGTTGCTATAAGTCAGACACTGACTCAATGGCACCTAACAACAACAAATATATATGTACGTATACATATATATGTATATATGTATATATATGTATACATTATCAGTAACTACATATATGTATATATGTATATATATGTATACATTATCAGTAACTACATATATGTATATATGTATATATATGTATACATTATCAGTAACTACATATATGTATATATATGTATACGTACATATATATTTGTTGTTGTTTGGTGCCATCGAGTCAGTGTCTGACTTATAGCAACCCTATGAAGGACCTGGCAACCCACTCCCAAAAATCAATCCACCATTGCGAACCCTATGAACAGCAGAGAAGCACTGACAATAGTGTTTTGCCTATTGTAGGAAGGGTTGCTATGAGTCGGATACCAACTCGATAGTACCTAACAACAACTATATATATATATATATATATATATATATATATATATATATATATATATTTTGGTGCTGGAGATGGAACCCAGGGCCTTGTGAATGCTAGACAATGACTTCACCACTGAGATACAACCCTAGCCCAAAGCATATAATTTTTAATGCTAGAAATTCCATACTTGAAAGAAGCCTTAATTATCAGTGGCTTTTTGATGCTAAGTTAAAAACAAACATGTAAAAGATAATGACAGGTTTGTGTTTGTTTAATTTGAATAGCTTGCTGGTAATTATGTTCTTCTTTTGTAGAAATACTTTGCTATTCTATTGTTACCTTACATTTTGTTAAATAGCCACTGCTTTTGAAAATCATACTGCATTGTTTGTTGTTGTTGTTAGGTGCTGACCAGTTGTGTTTGACTCATAGCAACCCTATGTACAACAGAATGAAACACTCCCTGACACTGTGCCATGCCTGCACTATGTCAGTGCTTCTCTGCTATTCATGGGGTTTTTGATGGCTGATTGTTTTGGGAGTGGGTTGCCAGGCCCTTCTCCCAAGCCTACAGCACCTGGTGTTCCCAGGCAGTCTCCTATCCAAGTACTAACCAGACCAACCCTGCTTAGCTTTTGAGATCAGATGGGATTGGATGCTAGCGTGGTATGGCTATAGACATTGTATTGTTTAGGGGTTAGTTTATTGTCTACATTTTCAAAAGTTATCTGAAATGTTTATGTGTTATAAGAAATTACAGTGTTGGGATTTAGCTCATTTGGGAGAGTGCTACTCTGAGCTCTCTGAGGCCCAAGGTTTGATCCCCACACTGCAAAAATGGGAGAAGGACCTGGCAGCCCACTCCTGAAATAGTCCTGAAATAATCAGTGACTGAAAAATCTATGAATAATAGCGAAGCACTGACTATAGTGCCGGGCGTGGCACAGTGTGAGGGAGTGTTTCGTTCTGTTGTACATAGGTTTGCTATGAGTTGGACCCATATTGAAGAAACCTTAACAACAACAATAAGAAATTACAGTAGTTCCATTTTGATTAGTCTGAGTATTTTCAAGCCTTGAAATAAATCTTAATCTTGCTAAGTGAAAAAAATTATCTTTAATAATTCCTACCTTACTGTTGTTTGATACATTTAGTGCTTATTTTATCCTCAATATTAAAGAAGATATTAAAATATTTACTGGTATAATTTTGACATTGAGGGTGTCTTTACCTTTGGGCCATGGGCTTTGGCATAAAGTGGTGTCCTTTTGTTATTTGTGGAATGGTTTACATTTGTCATATGGAAATTAACAGGAGTCATGCCATGGTATTTTCAGTCACATCATGTGGTTGTGAAAGCTAGACATTGAATAAGGGAGACAGGAAAAGAATTGATCCTTTAAATTGTGGTGCTGGGATGAATATTGAATATACCATGAGCTGCAAAAAGAACCAACAGATCTGTCCTAGAAGAAGTACAACCAGAGTGCTCCTTGGAAGCAAGGATGACTAGATTGCATCTTACATATTTTGGACATATAGTCAGGAGGGACCAACGTGTGGAGAAGGACATCATGTTTGGGAGAGTGGCAGGTCAATGAAAAAAAGAAAGATCCTCAACTAGATGGATTGATACAGTGTCTACAATAATGGGCTTAAATATAAAAAAAATAGTGTGCCTGGCACAGAACTGGGGAGTGTTTCATTCTGTTTTATATAGGGCTGCTATGAATAGGACCCGACTCAATGGCATCTAATAACAACAATATGGAGTAACAATTGCTGATCCGAAGAGCAGTATCATACAGCTTCTTAGGGAAGATTTGGGTCCATTTTCAGTTCTACCTATGACTCCTGAATCAAGCATTCCTCTTGGAATCATTCTAAAGATAATCTATAATAAATGATAATTTTAGAAAAATACTTGAAAGAACCCTAACCCAGTCTTCTTTCTTTTCTTTTCTTTTCTCTTTTCTTTTTGTGGTACTTGGGAGTTGAACCCAGCCTCACAAGTACTTTGCAAGTGCTCTATCCCTAGCATGTTTTTTATTTTTTATCTTGAGACAGGCAGCCCCTGGCCTTGAGTCTGTGATCCTCCTGCCTTGGCCTCCTGAGTCACTGGGATTACAGGCACATATCATCATGTGGCTAACCCAGTTTTCTATGTGACTTTAAATGTAGCTAGTCAACTTCCCTTCTTCAGTTAGGGAAATAATCTCTTATGTTGTCTCCCGTGTTCAAGACAGTGTACTCCATCACACTGATCCCAGAGTTTTGAGCCCGGAGCCATTTTCAACTTGCAAATCCTGTTTTTTTTTTTTTTTTTTTTTTTAACTTTTTGTGCTGGGTTCAAACCTAGGCCTCGTGAAGGGTAGGAAGGCACTCTGCCAGACCTATACCTCCAGCCCTACTGTGCAGATGTTTTGACCTTGTGTAGATAAATATCCTACACATTTCAGTGAGACTCACTGATGAAAGTTCATTAATGGAATAGTTCTTGGAGTAAATTCTGTTAAGCAAATCAAATTCCTGTGCACTTTAGCCTTACTGATTGTGGTGAGCAGGTCTATGCTGTGTCTTGTGGTTAAGTGACTCTTTTCCCTCTTCTCCTCTGGGGTCTGCTGATCTTTACTGAAGTAATGGGACATTGCAAGGGCAGCTTTCCAACCTCCTCTTGATCCACAGAGGTCAACTACTGTAGTGCTTTTCAAAGGAAGTGTCTCAGCATTGAAATATTTCTCAGTGCCCTGGTAAAGACCTTGGAATTTCCTGGGAGACATAGTTGGGGACAGATAAATAAGCTGTGTATGATAATTTTAGTTTATTATTCTTGTCTTTTTAGATCATTGTATATATTTTTTCTACGACATTATACCATCTGGTATCTCAGCCTTATTTAGCATAAGTCTTCACTGAATTCACATTTTAGTTAATTAAACTGATGATGTGTCCTACCAGGAACATAACCAGTGATATTGGGTCACTAAGAACCATGTCCTTTTTAAGGATGTGTACATATTTCTTTTTGTTGCAAGTGGCTTTATGTTTTAGTTTAAACTTTTTTTTTTTTTTTTTTTTTTTGTGGTACTGGGGGTTGAACCCAGGGCCTCGCGCTTGCATGCTCTGCAAGTGCTGGACCACTGAGCTGTACCCCCAGCCCATTTTTTTTTTTTTAAGTTTTTGAGACAGAGTCTTGCTAAGTTACACAAACTGCTTCTGGTATCGAACTTGCGATCCTCCTGCCTCCGCCTCCCAAGCCACTGGGATTCACAGGCATGCACCACCGCACCCAGCTCTAGTTTAAACATTTCTTAAACTATTTTGTCTGTTTGGGTTTCAGTACATATATTTAGTAATGTTTTGTAGACAGAATGTAAATACATTTTATAAACAGATGCAAATGCATCGCTTGGGTCTGTTAGACCCATACATCACCAGTTTCATGCTAAACAACCAAAGAAACAATTGGAAGCCACCTGAGTTACCTAGAACTGCTCAACATTGGATCCAGAATTTTTGACATGTGCTTCCATATTCCTAACTTGCATAAATCTGAAATTATGTTCCTCTCTCTCTAACCAAGCATGCTCAAAATCCATTTTTGCATTCATTCTCCATGTTTCTGATGATGTAAATTAGACAGTTCCTATACTTTTCTTCTTGTTGTGCACTCTGTGGTTTGCCTTTGTAATTTCCCTCGAAGGGCATGCTGGGATATGTCTCTGGCTGTACATATAGAAGGAGGAGGAGTGAGTTCATAGGGGTACTGACCCTGTTCAAGAAGGAAGGACCTCAGGTGACATATTTACAACCAAGACTTCTGTATGAAACCAGGGACAGACTTAAGTCAGGGGGAAGAGGCCAAGTGGTTTGAAGTGTTTGGAGAGCCAGTGGACTTCATTTGAGCTGTCAGGGCCCAACTTTCTTCTCAGTCAGAGCCCTAACTTGTACTTAACAGGACTGTGGAATCAGCCCAAATTCCAACTGTGCAAATTCAGGACCACACTCTACCTGGTTTTTGGTGAACTCAGTTGAGCAACTGCAAGATATAGGAGACATTTTGAAGGACACTCATAGCAGCCCTTCATTCAGTGATTGTGTCTTGTGCCAAGATTTTTGAATATCGAGCTTGGCTGTTGACTGCAGAGTCTTTGGCATCTGTTACTCTGCAGCTTCCTGTTCTGTTTGAATCCTTCCATGCTAGTTATAGCAGAAAAAGCTTTATTGGAGGATATTAGGTAACTCACAGAATCACCATGATAGCCAGATAATCAGACTTTGGAATTACAAATACAAAAATATTTCAAGTTATACTAATTATATCTAAAGGAAATCCCTTTAGATACTACTTTAGATTCCTACTTCAGAGCCTTAACACCATTTCCTTTTACCCTGAAGATAATTTCCATTGGAGATAGTTTTGCAGATATGTGTTTCCAATGGCTTCCTTAATCTCTTTGGCTCATATTACTAGTATAAGAATCAGGCAAAGATATTAAAACTGAAAGGTAAATCCTACACTCAATTGGCAAGGAAACACTATATTAAACATTCCATAAACAGTGTTCTGTAACAAGGCCAAAGACTTATGCATTTGTTCCTCTGTTGTCCCCAAAGACAGACAATTGTCTTCAATTTACCTTTGGGTGAACTTTTGCTCTTGATAGTAAGCAGAGTTTTTTTTTTTTTTTTTTTTGATTTTTGATTTTGTTTTTGTTTTTTTTCCTCTGGGTGCTTTTACTTTTGATTTTTAAGTAAAATAACTAGTCCAGTGCCTTTTGATTTTGTGGTTCTGTTAGCTGTTAGTAGAAAGGTAGAAACACAACTCTTGTTTTATTAAGGCCAAATTCTTCAGTAAAGAACACTGACCAAGAACAGTTTTCTAAACTCTTTTCAAAATGCCCTTGGAGTCCTGTACATAGAGTTTTTTTAAAAATACCTTGGTAATTGATGATTTTAGGTTACGTAGTCAGAGTCCTAGTATTCAGATTTTTTTAGGCAAAGAAACTCTGCATTGACCCATCAAAAACATTCTTTAATAAAATGGAAAACAAAAATGAATTGAAGGTTTCACCACATTAGCTGCTTATTCTGGCTTTATCGTTCACATCATTGCTCAAATCTCCCCTCTGTCCTTGTTTGCTGATGCCCCAGGTGGTCTGCTGATGTCTCTTAGTAGCAGGTTACTTTTTAAAAAAATGTAGACAGTTCAGCGAAGGAAAAGTAACCCCAAAATATTAGATTAATCTATGAGTTTCATATCCTGTGAGTTTCCATCGCCATCTAAGAGGCCTTTCTGAAGAGTGATCTTGGTAACAATTTATGTGCCTGTAAGTGACCTCAAGGAAACATTCTCAGTGGTCAGTATTCGATGATGAGTGGGTTAATCTGAAATTTGAGCATGTGTGGAAGTGAATTGAGGAAGGATGTTATGACAGAGGCTCTCTAAGGTGTCGGCTGTGGAATGCCAGGGGATTTTGTGTATGCACAGAAGCGAAGGCTTCCCCCATCTCAGGCCAGTTTCCTAAAAGCAGATTCTGAGACTTAGATTTCTATGCAGGAGGTTTATCAGATGATGCTCTTGTAAATACCATGTGAATGGACTTGAGGGAAATGGGGGCAAAAGAAGGAGTTTAGCTAGATGGTTGTAGCAGTGGCCTTGGTGATACCATGGGGATGTCTGGGTCTAGGATGGCCATTTGGTGATGGGCTGAATGGCTTCAAACCCCAGCATTGGATGCAGGCTTCCCTGAGGGAGGGGCTTTACTTTGGGTGAGGGAGATTCCTTCTGCTGACGGCAGTTCCTAGGAGGTGATAATGCTGGAGTTACCAGCATGTGAGACTCCTGGCAACTGAGAGAATGGCTACTTTGGTGTTAAAGGGGGATTCTGGGCAGTGAACCCTAACATATTCTACATTGTTATTGTTGTTGTTAGGTGCTGTTGAGTTGGGTCCAACTCGTAGCAACCCTGTTTACAACAGATGAAACATTCCCGACACTGTGCCATGCTTGGCACTATTGTCAGTGCCTCTGCTATTCATAGAGTTTTCAATGGTTGATGATTTTTGGGAGTGAGCTGCCAGTTCTTACTCCCAACATATACTACATACTCTCCTTTTTTTTCAGTACTGGGTGCGGAATGCAGGGCCTCACACATCCTTGGCAAATGTTCTACTATGAGGCTGCACCTCTGGCACATTCCTTATTTTTTTATCTTGAGACAACATCTTGCTAAATTATGCAGGCTTCCTCTGGCTTTGGACTTACAATCTTCCTCCCTAAGTCTTCTGAGTTGCTGGGATTAGAGGTGGGTACCACTGTGCTCGGCTCCCTTTTTGTTTTACATGACTTAACTTTCCTTCTTATCCTATGCAAAATAATAATCTTGGAGTTTGTGTTTAACAAAACTGACAATATTGTAGTTTTTGTGCAACCACCTTCATTTTTCCAGAAGGAACAGCAAATGAGAAAGCATCATGCAAGGGATTTGAGATTTGGACCCCCTTGCTACAACTTCATAGATGTTGATAGAAGGCACAAGATTCCTGGAGCAGAGACAATGGACTTGATTAATCATGGCACAAGAAGCAGCATGAGCTTCTTGCATAAGCCCTCTTTCTTCTCTAAGACCCATAGAGTGATTTGAAGTGGCACCTGTGATATTGTTCATGTGGTGGATTTGTGTTCTAGAGTAGGAACCTTCAACTTAGCAAACCCTGATATTTCTAGAGAGTTGCACACAGACCTATATAAATGCTACCTTACTCAGACAAACACACAGTTCTTAGATGACTTCTCATTAGTGCTTAATGCTTAGTTTTTTATTATTTATAATTTGGGCTCAAGAATTCTTAGAATGAGAGGTCAGAAGCTTGGGAAGGTCTTTGGATTGTTCTATTAATTAAGGTGAGGATAGATGCAAGGAAAGTGATGTTTGGGAGAGAAAGAGGAAATGTGATTGAATTCTTATTCAAAGCACAAGGTATTCTGTTGGGGATTTTTAAAATCATATCCCACGACTAGGGTCCCTCATAACAGCCTGAGGGGCTGACCCCTAGTTGACCTCAGGGCTCATCTCACTAACTCAAACTAGCCCCTCCCATCGAGTGAGCAAAGATGGCACCTGGCCAGCCTGACCTGCCCTAACCACCCTAAATTTGATTGGCTCCCCTTAGCATTTTTGGGTAATAACTGTCCCCACCTGGCAGGTATGACAGTTTACCTGCTGTACCTGTCAGGTGTGTGCCCTGATTGGCTGAATCCCAACATGTGACCCCTCTGGGACCCTATAAAAGTAGGGCTCCCGGACCCCACCTCACCTTTCTGATCGTCCCTCAACTATCACCTGATCCCCATCACCTGGACCAGCGCTCCCTACTACATTGAGATCTGCAAGCAAGCTGGTGTGATCAAGACCAGGGGCCCCGAAGAGCCGAAGGATTCAAGCAAGCCATGAAGAGCCTCCCAATTCTTCCCATCCTTGGGAAGGAGGGAGGTAGAGAAGGCGAGCTGCCAGAGGCAAGATCAACTGACCTCCACGGAACACCAGCAGCTGTGGCTGTGCCTTTAAGACTGAGCTGTACCAGCACTCAGGCTGCAGTATTCCATGCTGCAGGCTTAGAGCCAGCACTTAAAGAGCACATAGAGCTCTGCGCTATGGTTGCTTGCTTCTTGCACCCCATCAGGGGAGCACCCAATAAACCTTACCTTCCCTGTTTCACCAACTGACGGTCTGGCAAAGTCCTTCATTTGCACCACTGGTTAATATCCACCCGGTTCAGTGAGTCCCCAATACTTACTGGTTATGTTGTCGGCTGGCTCTAATCTTAGCTGGGCTAGAGCCAAAACCACAACAGTATTCCACAGTTGAAATTGCAGAACTGATAGGCATGGTTGCTCTGGCCTTTTATCTCCCCAAGTCTCTTGGCTATCTTCTGTCCCAGGCAGAAGACTGGCCATGAAAGCAGCTACTACTGATTCCCACCACTGCTGTGATCTCACCCAGAAACATGAGTTTAGAGTTGGACCCAGGTCTGCCCTTCTTGTCTCTCTTTTTGGGTCATCCAGTTTGACTTGATTCTGGAGAGTCTACACTTGGCAGCTGCAATAAACACGAAGACTGAGAGCCTTGGACTTCTTGGAATGCCTCAAAGCCAAGATTCCATATTATCAAACCAAGAAAACACATCCAGCCCTATTGGGTTTACCTTTGAGGGCCAGGTGAAGCACCTCTCTGTTTAGAAACAAATTGTTCTGCCCAATTAGATGTACCATTGAAAAGTGAAGATGTCACATTGAAGACAAAGGTGTGCTTGACTCATGCCATGGTATTTTGCAGTTGTATCATATACTTGTGAAAGCTGGACATTAAATAAGGGACACAGGCGAAGAACTGATGCCTTTGAATTATGGTGCTGGATATGAATATTGAATATACCATGGACTGGCAAAAGAACCAACAGATATGTCCTAGAAGAAGTGCAACCAGAGTGTTCCTTGGAAGCAAGGATGGCTAGACTGCATCTGACATAATTTGGACATGTTGTTAGGAGGGACCAATCTGTGGAGAAGGACATCATGTTTGGGAGAGTGGCAGGTCAATGAAAAAAAGGAAAACCCTCAACTAGATGAATTGACATAGTGTATGCAGTAGTGGGCTTAAACATAAAAAAGAGCATGTGCCTGGCAAGGAATCTAGAAGTGCTTCATTCTGTTGTACATAGTGTCTCTATGAGTTGGACCCAACTCAAGGACACCTTAACAACAAGATGCACTATGAAGTTTTGGCAATGGCACAAACACTACCTTTTTGGTTAACATTAACTTTAAAGCTATTTGTCACTCATTTGCTTGTTCATATTCTTCCCATGAGTATGTTAGACCTGAGTCTTGAGAGAAATTGAGTTGTGAACTTCTGACTGCTGTTTCTAAATATATGTCTCATTTGTTTGTATTGCTGTTTGAATGTTGTGTTAGTCAGCTCTTCATTCCTGTGACAAAATATCCAGGAGAAATCAGTTTAAAGGAGGAAATATTTAATTTGGCTCATGGTTTCATTCCATGGTTAGCTGGATCCAATAGTTTAGGCCATGTTGGAGGAAGGCAGCTCACCTCATGGCAGCCAGGAAGCAGAAAGAGAGGGAGGGGCTGGGGACAAAAATCTGACCTGTAAAGGCATGATCCCAGTGACCTACTTCCTCCTATCAAGGCCCCCCTTCCAGTTTTCACTACATCCCAATAGTCCATTGAGTTATGAATCCATCAATGGATTAATCTATTGATTAGGTCAGCACTCTCTTGGTCCAGTCAACTCTCAAGGGCCCCACCAGCTGTGGACCAAGCCTTCAACACATGAGCCTTTTTGGGGATCCTTCATCTCTCCAAACCATAACAAATGTGCATAAAACAGAGTCACTGGTTCTTAATTTTCTAGGTTAGTCTGATGTTGCTTCCTTTAGTAATTTTCTGGGTACATACTTCAAGGAGATACAGTCCATAATGGCTGTTGTTGTTGTTGTTGTTGTTGGTAGGTGCTGTTGAGTCAGAATCCGACTCATAGTGAGTGACCTTGTGTACAACAGGCGAAAAACAGTGCTTCTCTGCTGTTCACAGGATTTTCAATGGTGGATTGATTTTTGGGAGTGGGTTGCTGGGTCCTTCTCCCATAATGGCTATGTTGTTGTTGTTGTCAGGTGCCGTCGAGTCGAGTCCGACCCATAGCGACCCTATGTACAGCAGATCGAAACACTTGCTGATTCTGTGCCAGGCAAACCATCTTATTTATGTTTAAGCCCATTGTTGCAGACACTGTGTCAATCCATCTGGTGGAGGGTTTTCCTCTTTTGCGTTGACCTGCCACTCTCCCAAACATGATGTCCTTCTCCAGGGATTGATCTCTCCTGACTACATGTCCAAAATATGTAAGACGCAGTTTGGCCATTCTTGCTTCCAA